>CAKNYM010030365.1:3447-15669 GCA_932195095.1 Andricus curvator
ATATTATATATTATATATATATATATATTGAGTCAATTAATTTATAGATTTCATTTGTATTATACTTATTTGACGACGATACCGAAAATGTTGTTTGTTTTTACGTATTTCTAACGGCTTAGGAGATCCTTAGAGAAAATTTTAATTTAAATTTTTTGTGAGGAGAACTTTTCAGGGTTATACTTGTTCAGACACACAGATTCTGAGTTTCTAAATAAAAAATAACTAATTTAATATTTACAAATTTTTTATTCATTAATTTAATCCTTCGCATCTGTTAACAGTCTCATTCGAGGTCTCATTTCTGAGTCGAAAAGGTTCGTCTTGAGATAAGTTACGCCGACTTGAAATCGCCATGCTGAAACCATAAAAGTGAGACATTGTCTTATGTCTCGTCTCAGTTTTGAGACGCAGCCAGACATAGATGTCTTGGAGACGAACTCAAGAAATCGCCAAGTGGAACTCAAGTCGAAGCATTTTCACTGGGGACGATAGTTTAAAGTACTTACATGTGCCCTTAAGTGCTATGCCAGCTGCCTTCGGTTTAGAGGAGGCAAAGAAAGTTACTTTTCCGCACCTTTTTAACACACCACAAAATGTGACGTACGTAACTAAATTACCCGCTGCAGATTATCACTCCCCTGACGCAATGTCCTTAGAGAACCGCACAGAATTTCACAAGTGGTATGAAGAATGCATTAAAACAAATTACATTTTTAGTTTTAAAAATGAAATAAGAAGTTATTGCATTAATGTCGTTGACATTCTTCGTAAGGCTTGTCTACCTTTTCGGTCAGTATTTATCGCAGTAGCAGATGTTGATCCCTTTATTGACGGCTGCACTATAGCATCAGAATGCTCCGTAGTATTTAGTAAAAATGATTTAAAACCTAATTTAATGGGGGTTTTACCGAATGGGGGCTACAGAGTAGCTAATAAGCAGTCGAAGAAGGCTGTCGAATGGCTTTTATCTATAAAGCTCTAGAATTTCGATTACCTGAAGGGGTATTAGTCGACGGTTATTATGCGGATGGGTTTGGCGATAAAAATGTGTAACAATTTCACGGATGTTATTGGCATGGTTGTCCTCGCTGTAATAAGTCGAATAGTGCCCAAACTCAACCACTTCGAGGAATCGGATACAAAGTCATTGATATGTGGGAGTGTGATTTTGATAGGATAAAAGCTCAAGAGCTTGAATTGAAAGAGTTTTTAAAAGATCATCCTCTTTTAATGCTTATTGCTTTAAACCGTCGAGATGCTTTTTGCGGCGAAAGAACAGGTAATACATTTTCTTACTATCGCGTGAGAGGTAAGACAAGAATCTCATATCTGGACGTTTGCTCATTGTATCCATATATATCAAAATACGGTAAATTTCATCCCAACGTGTATATTGGTGATGACTGTAAGACTTTAACTGGTTTTGATAATGATTTAAGAAACGTGGACGGTTTGGTTAAATGTCGTGTATTGCAGCCTACAGATAAGTATATACCTGTCCTTCCTGTCCGTATGCATGAAAAGCTCATGTTTCCCTTGTGTTATACTTGCTGCAAATTACAATTACAGCAAGACTGCCCACATATAAATAATACAAGTGAGCGGGATATAGAAGGAACATGGGTTTCCCAGGAACTCAAAGCGGTGGCCGGAGATGGGTACAAGATAACAAGTATTTTTGAAATCTGGCAATATGAGACAACACAGTATGATCCACTTACAAAGTCAGGTGGCCTATTCGTAGAATATATGAATAGGTTTTTCAAGCTGAAACATGAAGCTAGTGGATGTCCTTCTGATTGTACTACTGAGGAGCAGAAAAAGGCATATGTCAAAAAGATTTTTGATTTAGAGGGTATTCAGCTCGATCCTGAAAATATAAAAAAAATCCTGGTCTACGGTCTTTGGCTAAACTCTGCTTACATTATTTTTGGGCTAAATTTGGTCAGCGTCAAAATATGCCGACAACTGAAATTCTTATTACTCAAGACGAATTGATAAACATTATCCAATGTCCAGATAAAATTCTGAATAATATCTTGCCCGTCGACCATGAGAACATTTATGCTTTCTGGGTTTATAAAGATGAAGCCGTAGCCCCTTCTCCTATCACAAATGTTGTTGTAGCTGCATACACGATCGCACAAGCACGCTTGAAATTACATGGGTATTTTAAAAAATTAGATCGCCGCGTACTCTACTTTGATACGGATTCTATATTTTTACCAGTCATAATGAGCCTAATGAGTATTACCCAGCTACAGGTTGTTTATTAGGCGATTTGACAGATGAGCTTGAAGCTTATATTTCTGGTACTTTTATTGAAACTTTTGTCTCCGGTTGTCTTAAATTTATGCTTATAAAGTATGTTCACCTAACGGCCAAGAAAATTATGTATGTAAAGTAACAGGTATTACCCTAAACTACAAAAACTCTCAATTCATAAACTTCAACTCTATCTGTGATCTTGTAGTTAATAAAGAGGCTCCGATTACATTGAATTATAGAGCCATTCGTAGAACAGCATGTCATGATGTAGTAACAAAAAATGAAGATAAAATCTGTCGACCAGTTTACACGAAAAGGAGATTGATTGGTAATCACGATTCTCCTCCATTTGGTTACGTAGAGCATTAATAAGTTATTAAAAATCCACTCTAAATGGTAAATTTTGTGAATATGAAAAATAAACTCTCATTCATATGCTTATGTGTAACACGAATCTTGATGCTGCAAAAAAATATGTACGTACTTTTTTTAATTTTTATTGGGCACCCACTGACACGTATTTCTGATGTAAAGAGGAAAATGATACACCTCTGTATTCAAGGAATTTCGATTTCATACCTTAGCAAATAATGGATGGTGAAGAATATAAAGAGTATCTAGACGTTGGATCACAACAGTTTACATATCAGGATTCTTCTTTTTCATAATTGAAAAATATATATTTGTAAGCTTGCATTTTCACTGTACCTTGAGCACCACAATAGGCAAACCTATGCATATAAACCATAAACAAGTACATAAACAAGTCTATGTAAGTGAGTAAGTATACCATCAAGCCATTTCCCTTTCAGGGTAGGCGTGACACTACCCGATTTGGCTAGTGTTTCTAGGTGGATAGTTTCTTGTAGTAAATAACTACAAGCTGGGCTCACCACACCCACGATGTGCCAACAGCACGTAGTATTCTCTAATGGTCACCCATCCAAGTACTAACCGAGCCCAACGCTGCTTAACTTCAGTGATCTGACGAGAATTGGTTTTTTCAGCGTGGTATGGCCGTTGGCCGTGGTATGTAATTAAGTAAATAATACATTTTTTACATTATTATTATTAGAATCATAATTACTCATGTATAACTATTGAAGAATAAAAAACATAATTAAATTGTGAATAACAGAATTTCATTCATTAGTCGCTATATGCTTCACGCAACCCTAATGTAGCTGAAAACTATCTTTTTGCCGCGGCGGGTCACAACGGCGGCGGGCGGGAGGGACACGCTTCTTTAAGCTTTTTTCTAAGCGTGTGAAAGTAGGAGACACGTCGTGAGATAAGCTCAGAATCGACGTGTTGGGTCAGGGGTATCAGCTCAAAACCCTGACGACGCGAGAAATTAGCTAGTCAAGATGGGATGAGCAAAATACTAATCATTTTTTCAAATAGATATATCTAAAAATTTAAGTTTAAAACATAAGTTCATACATCAATTAAGATATTCGCTAGAGAATAAATATTCACCATTATATATAAATCAAAAGGTTTGACTGATGATGCATCATTATTCAATATGGATACGCGTTGGAAGCATCCGTTCACTTCGCTCATATGCGGTCCAACAAGCTGTGATAAAACTTTCTTTGTAAAAAAATTTCTCAGAAATCTCAATGTAATGTGCGATACTCAAATTGATCGTATAATTTTTTATTATACTCCAGTGATCCAAGGTGTAAACTTATAATTCTCAACGATTTAATGAGGGAATCTTCAAATAACACGATTGTAGATCTTTTTACTAGAGGAAGCCATCATAAAAACCTCAGTGTAATTTTCATTTCTTAAAATCTTTTTCACCAAGGGCACGGTCAAAGAGACATTTCTCTAAATGCAAACTATATAGTCACATTTAAAAATCCTTGAAATAGGGCTCAAATTCAACATGTTGCACGTCAGATTTTTTCTGGAGATCCACGTTTTATACAAGAAGCCTATCACGATGCCACATCTCAACCACATGACTATTTACTTCTGGACTTGAAACAATCAACTCCTGATAATCGTCGATATCGCACAACACGGTATGCCTCGACTGACTTCAACCCAAAAGGGCTTGCATATGCCGGTTTTTTTCTGAATATACTTCTGGGATGCCCCACGATCATTTTGAGCCCAAAGAGAAAAAAATCGTATTGGGCCCTTTTTAAGCAAACTCTTTTTTTTATTTTTTTGAAGAGGTTAATCAATATATTTTAATGAAAATAAGTTAAACGTAGAATTTCATTAGCTCAAACCATTCAGTTTGACATCCAAAAAAGGGCTACAGGTGCTGAACATCTTACGAGAAATGAAACCCTTCAATATTTTTGAAAAATGGTATATAGTTTTGGGGAAATAACTTATTCCCTATGCATAGCTGGTAAAAATTGCCGAATAATTAATTAAAGAAGGCTCAATTTTGAGTAGATCTAAAAAAAATATTGCTCTAGCTCTAATAGGAACAAAATTATGTCGTTTTGAATATGACCCTTTTTTATGAAATTTTGTTTAACATCAATTTTATAAATAAAATTTTTCGTTTTTTGAAAGAACTCATTTCCTAAGCGTTTTAGGTGAAAGTTGCCAGTAAGTTATTTAAAAAAGACTTAATTTCGAGTAGATCTAAAAAAAAATTCTCTAGCTGTAATAGAACCAAAATTATGGCCTTCTGAATATGGCCCTTTTTTATGAAATTTTGTTCAATATCAATCTTTTAAATAAAATTTCTCGTTTTTCAAAAGAACTCATTTGCCGAGAAATTCAGGAGAAAGTTGCCACCAGATAGGTTAAGGAGGACCTGCTTTTTAGAAAATCTAAAAAAAATAATGCTCTAGCTCTAATCGCATCGAAATTATGGCCTTCTGAATATGATCCTTTTGTAATGAAATTATGTTAATCATCATTTTTGTAACAAATTAAATACAAAATCTTACCAATTTTGAAAATAAAATATCTCGTTTTTAAAAATAAATAAGTTCCTGAGCATTGGACATGATGGAGTCTGTTGACTCAGATTTTAAAGCCGTCTGGACAAAATATAAAGTCTCTAAGAATCATCCAGACTACGCAATCAAGCTACAACGTGCATTGTGTGAATATAATAGCCTTCACTCATTTTAAGCTCACAATCATGTTTTCATAATATCGTTAATAAAAGTTTTCAGTTCATTATTAAATTAATTAAGTGTTAATTTAATTCAAGCACAAGATACACCACTGGCGGACCGAACGAACGGAGCGGATACGCTACAGCGTATCCTTATAGTATCCACATCGTATCCTCTCCGTATCATGCAAGAAAAACTCTTTAAAAAAGGAAGATGAACATTTCACTTGTTGAAATTCGGATTCTACGTGAAATTTTGCGTTAAAAGGTCACGGATTAATCGCAATAGTTTTTCTTGCAACATTAAAAACTTTAAAAAAATATAATACTTATCGATAACGTGGGCTGAAGGTGACTTCAAACGCATCGTCGACGGATAACGCCTATCAACTGCTACTGAACGACGATGCGTTTGAAGTCGCCTTCAGCGCACTTCATCGATAAGTATTATATTTTTTTTAAGTTTTTAATGTTGCAAGAAAAACTATTGCAGTTACTCTGTGACCTTTTAACTCAAAATTTCACGTAGAATCCGAATTTCAACAAGTGAAATGTTAATCTTTCTTTTTTAATGAGTTTTTCTTGCATGATACGGAGAGGATACGATGTGGATACTATAAGTATACGCTGTAGCGTATCCGTTTCGTTCGTTCGGTCCGCCAGGGACAATATGATAAAAACATTTTGCCATGTCTCATCCTCCAGAAACGAAAAATTAAAAAAAAAATTTCAACATTATTTGCTAAAAATCAGGTCCTCCTTAACCTATCTGGTGGTAACTTTCTCCTGAATTGCTCGGGAAATGAGTTCTTTTGGAAAACGATAAATTTTATTTAAAAAATTGATATTAAACAAAATTTCATAAAAAAGGGCCGTATTCAGAACGCCATAAGTTTGGTTCTATTACAGCTAGAGCATTGTTTTTTTTAGATCTACTCAAAATTAAGTCTTTTTTAAATAACTTACTGGCAACTTTCACCTAAAACGCTGAGGAAAGGAGTTCTTTTGAAAAACGAGAACTCTTATTTATAAAATTGATGTTAAACCAAATTCCATAAAAAAGGGTCATATTCAAAAGGCCATAATTTTGGTTCTATTAGAGGTAGAGCAATGTTCTTTTTCAAATCTACTCAAAATTATGTCTTCTTTAATTAAATAATCGACAATTTTTAACAGATGTGCTTAGGGAATAAGTTATTTCCTCAAAACTATTAATTTTTTTTTTCATTCAAATTATTCGACTAAAATCGACTTCTTAGGATCATAACTCCTAAACTTTTAGGGATAGAACATTCGATTTTTTTCATTTTGCAGAAAATTTCAAGCACTTTAATTCTTCTTGAAGGTCTTTGTGACATAGGATGAACTGGAATAAGACAATTTTCAAAAAACTGAGTTTTTCCCACTTTTTTCACAATTTTTCAAAAATATTGAAGGGTTTCATTTCTCGTAAGATGTGCAGCACCTGTAGCCCTTTTTTGGATGACAAACTGAATGGTTTGAGACAATGAAATTCCACGTTCAACTTATTTTCCTTAAAATATGTTGATTAACCTCTTCAAAACGATCAAAAAAAGAGTTTTCTCAAAAAGGGCCCAAGCGATTTTTTTCTTTTGACCCAAAATGATCGTGGGGCATCGCAGAAGTATATTCAGAAAAAAACCGGCATATGCAAGCCCTCTTGGGTTGAAGTCAGTCGAGGCACACCGTGACAAGTATATTTCCGGATGATCCTCATACATCTGATATAAAGCTCATTAAATGTATTTGTGGTGTGCCTTGAATATCCTATTGGAAAATGTTCCTCTTAAAGATTGTCAAAAACTAAAGCTGAAAAACTTGGAAAAAAATAAAAAATGTATCGTTCAAAAAGGTGGATTTCTACCTCTCTTACTTGGTTCAATGATTGGTGCTCTGCTTTTCAATTTGTTCAAGTCCTCATCGTAGAACCTTCAATAATACGGAGCATACATTCCCAGCGAACAGGTCGAAAAAATTAATCAACAAATGCAAACGATGAATCATACATCTTTAAATAGCAATTATAATTCAGCGATTATACCATCGATACATGGTGCAACTACACAGACACCTGGGAGTAATTCAGCAGATTGGATTCTCAAATGAGTCCAATCTTATTCTCACCTTTTCCATGTGATGAACGTGAAACGTGGAGAGATTACATTCAGGTGTTGAAAAAATTTATATTTTTTATTGACGAAAATAGAAAATTAACTACTGAGAAAATGGATCATACTGAAAATACAGATAATGATCCACTTGAGTTTTTGCCAGTGAAGGATATTATAGCTAATGTACCTAAATCTTTTCGTTTCAAAAGTACTTTATTGCTTAATCATTAAACAAAACCTGATTTCACCGACAGGATAAAATGGGATAAATATGGTTCAGTGATTATTGACGTGAGACGTATTGAGCATTCAAGCATTATAGACATGGTTAACGATGCATTAAGGTTTAAAAAAAGTTCCAATCCTCCTCGCAGAAGTCACTGTGCCCGTATTCTTCAAGAGATTGGTACCCCGCGAGAACTCATGAAAAATCAAGAATATTTGATTCCTGCTAAACAAATACAACGAGATATCAATAACCGATCACTCTTGAATCAAGAATCTCTTATAACAGACGATGAAACAACTGAGGATGAAGCAAAGTCTGACAGAATCCTAAAGATTTCTAATAAGACAATCCGTGAAAGAAGTCGTAGTAGAATTAAAAGAAATACCAGTCAAGAAAAGAGATAAACTGGTTCAGGAATGGTAACAAAGTGGCAGTCTTTTATTCTAATATGAAACTGCTTGAAGAAATATACTACAATCCAAGTCATGCCGCTTCTTATAGCGGTGTAGAAAAAATAACTCGCGCTGCACGAGGGAGAGTATCACGTACACAAGTGTTTGATTGGCTAAAATCCCAGGATGCATTCACTTTACACCGACCTATTCGACGAAAATTTCAGAGAGTTCATTATACGGTTTCCAATCTTGATGAGGTTTGGGAGTGTGATTTAATCGACATGCAAAGTTCGTCCTCTTATAACGATAATCACCGTTATATTTTAGTAGTAATTGATGTTTTGAGTAAATTTGCCTGGTTTGAACCTCTTCGAAATATAACTGCATTCTAGGTGAAAAATGCTTTTGAGTGTACTTTAGAAAGAAGTAATCATCGAGTACCATTCTGTTTACAATCAGACAAGGGAAAAGAATTTTTGGATGTCCCTTTTCAAAAATATTTGTGTGATAAAGGGATAAAATTCCGTATAACGCGGGATCCTAACGTTAAAGCAGTATGTAGCGGTATTTTACACATAAAAACACTCGTCGTTATATTGATGTTTTACAACAACTTGTGAATGCATACAATAATACTCGACATTCAAGTATTAGAATGACACTGTCTGAAGTTAATTTATCGAATACAGCCGAAGCTCGAGCAAATATTCAACGTCGATTTTGTAAAGAAAAAAAGTCCAAAGGAAAGCCTAAATACAGTGTTGACGATCTCGTCAGAATCAGTCTTCAGAAGGGTGTCTTTGAGAAAGATTATGAGTCTGGCTGGAGCAAGAAATTATTTGTTGTAAGGCGAACCATTACAGAAAGAAATCAAGCACCATACATGTATGAGTTGAAAGATTTAGCAGGGGAAGACATAGAAGGTATTTTTTACGAACAGGAATTGACTGATGTAAACAATAAAAATATTGAGGAGGAAGAATTTCAAATTGAAAAAATATTACAGTCTAAAGGCAAGGGAAACAAAAAACAATTTCTTGTCAAGCGGTTAGGTTATCCTGACAAATTTAATTCGTGGATTCCAGCCTCAAATTTAAATAACTTATGAAAATGAATATCGATCAATTTTACCTCATTTTACCAAGCAATAGTGGTATGAAATATTTTCCCGAGAATACCACTTCCAATTTTATAACGCAACTGCTACATGAGATTCGTTTACAAGGACAGTGGGTAGTATGACTCACGGAAATACAACTTCCTCCTACATTTCTTCATGTGAGACACGATGATTCATTTGAAAATCGCATCTTCCTTATGAACAGTGGGACTGAAGGAAATGAATACCCTCAATATGATGGAAATAGTAAAAATAGAAAATCCATTGAGAAAGGTATTGACATTCTTCACAAATATAACGTGCCTATTAGTATTAGAAAATATAAAATGACTAATGAAAATATGGGAGATAAATTATAAGATACAATAGATCTTACTAGGTGGTTCAAGATGCTCCCGGCCTCCAATAGATGCCACCACCATTTTTTTAAAATACAAACCGTCACACGATACATTTCAGATGGATTTTTCACTTAATAGTGACGCTAGAATTTTCTGAAGTAAAAATTTGTTGTTTTAAGTAAAAAAGTTTTGATATTTTTATAAAAATGGAAAAATAAGAATTTCGGGCATTGATTAAGCATTATTTTTTGCGTGGAAAAAGTGGAAAGGAAACGAAAGAAAAGCTCGATAAATATTATGGTGAATCTGCTCCATCGTATTCAACCGTAAAATATTGGATTGCCGAGTTCCAAAGAGGCCGAATGTGCACAAAAGATGAACACGCCGGGGGAGCACCAAAAACAGCGACAACTTCAGAAATCGTGCAAAAAATCCACAATATGGTATTGGATGATCCAAAAGTAAAAGTGCGTGAGATATCTGAGGCCGTAGGAATATCATCTGAGTCAGTACATTCAATTTTGCATGATTTTTTGGGATGAGAAATCTAACCGCAAGGTGGTTGCCGCGTTTGCAAAAAATGCATCTTTTTGCAAGACAATGCACCAGCTCACAAATCGATGAGAAACGTGGCCAAATTACACGAGTTAGGCTTTCAATTGCTTCCTCACCCCCCGTATTCTCCAGATTTAGCCCCCAGCGACTATTATCTGTTTCCAAACTTGAAGAGATGGCTCCAGGGACAGAGATTTGCGGCGAATGAAGAAGTTGAATCAGAAACTGAGGGCTATTTTGACAGCCTCCAGCAATCTTACTATTCAAAAGGCATCGGAATGTTGGAAAATCGTTGGACTAGGTGTATCGAGCTCCAAGAGGACTATGTTGAAGAATAAATATTAAGTTTGACAAAAATCGTTTGTTTTCTTTGTTAGGCCGGGAGCGTCTTGAACCACCTAGTATTGCCTTGAGAGAAAAGGCAAAGGGTGAAGAAATGTCTCTTATGTGGAAAAAACCCCTTGTGAATTTCTTTCAAGCGGATCTTTATGCCAATATTGTATCTCTTTTAAATAACCTGAATAGTCTTCCAGAATTGAGTCAACATATTAAATTTAAATATGACAAATTGAAAAGCAGTTACGTAAGTATACAAAAACAGTGTGGATAATTCAAACTAATGACTACATTGCTAGACACCCACCTAGTCTCGCACAGTTTCTTTAGATACAGCAGATTAAAATTTTCGTACAACACAAGTCACTCATTTTCAATCACCTAAGCACATACCATTTCTTAGCACAGGTTTTCTTACAAGTGAAATTGATATAAGAGATCACCTTGGTTTACCGATACCATTTGAGTATGGTACACTGACAGCCAAGGCCGGCGAAACGTGTTGAGCACAGGTGGGTAGTTTTAATGGCCGCGGGAGTGAGCAGGAGGAGGGGGAAGGTCTTTGTAATTATTGTCTTTGTTTTGTTCGAATTTTCAGGTGGGTAATAACCATCCTTCAAAAAATTCAAGTGGGTAGTACTACCCACCGTACATAGGGCTTCCGCCGGCTCTGCTGACAGCTACACTTCACTTTAAGCGTATTGACTAGATAGAAGGAAAATAATGAGTCGTTACATAGATTATTACTCATCATAAGTAGGCGGAAGGGGAATCCCACAAATATACGTTGGAGCTCCTTATCAGAAGGGACATGGTATTGGTAGTTTTCTCGGGGGCTTATTTCATCGTGTTCTCCCTTTCTTGACTAGCGGAGCCCGCGTCATCGGTAAAGAAACTCTTCGAGCTGGAATGAATGTTATGAATGATATGGATAATAAGATACTTCTTTAAAATTCTATCAAGAATCGTCTTGAAGAATCAAGCCAAAATTATTTAAAAGAAAAATTGTGTGTTTTATATCACTTAAAAATTGCAAATAACAACTCCGAAGCTAGCGACTCTGAAGCCTTTTAACAACTTCGAAGCATTTTTTTGCACTCGCTGGTAAAAGGTTCGAAGTCGCATTGAAGAGAAAGAAAAAAATGTTTTAAAAGTACTTCTTTTTTCAGTTCTTCTTAAACTTCTTCATAAAATATTGTTCATAGATATTTTTCTCTTACGAAGAACTCTTCTTATACAAATGTACGTCAAGGAGATAAGTTTAAATTGTGAAAATCAAATTTGTAAATAATTATTTGAACAAATTATCAATCAATTTAAAAAAATCCAAAAAATTTCAAAAAAATTCCTTAACAAATTTTTAAAAAAATGCAAACAAATTTTTGAACAAAAATTTTCAAAATAATTTTTGAGAAGAATTTTCAAAATAATTTCGAAATTTTTTTAGAATGTGCAGACAACTTTTGTACATTTAAAAAAAAATCGAATTATTTTGACCCGCTCAGCCTGCCAAACCCAGTTTTAAACCTTTATAATAATGTACTTTAAGTAAAAGAATAATTTAGACAAAAATTAGTGGAAAAAATCAATAGTCTAGATCAAACAGCTTTTCCACGTTATAAAGTACATCCTGGTACATATATCTAAGAAAAATGATAACAATTATTGCATAATTTAGAACTTCAGTTTACTCGCCTCTAGGAAACCAAAATTGAAATCTATTTGCAAAACGCCCATATATAT
>CAKNYM010030366.1:0-38591 GCA_932195095.1 Andricus curvator
AAAACATTGCTGCAGGCCAAGGCACGTATGCCGGTGTTCCTCTCTCTTTTTCCCACGCGCGCTCTCTCCCTTCTGCCAACACTACCGCTCTCTCTACCCTCACCTTCCTTCCTCACTCTGGCACAAGAGTCGAAGCCGGGGAGCTCAGCCGGCACTTTGAAAACCAGCGTTTTGAAGTATTTTACTTTTAAAAATAATATTTACTTTGCTTCGAAAATATTTGAACAACGAAGTATCAGGGATGGGAGAATTAACGAATCATGGGTCCCATTGTATTTGAGACAAAGATTATAATATTAAAGAAAAAAACACACACACAAACAGTACACGTGTACTCACATGTGCACGTACATCAATGAAAATTACTATAATTAAATAATTATAATAAGTTTCCCTAATATTAGTAGTTATTTTAACATTAGAGTAAAACTTTTCTTTCCCAGATTCAATACAGGAGATTATTTAGGTATTAAGGAGGAAATAGAAGGACCGTGCGAGGATTCACATTATTTATAAAAATTTCTAAACATTATGATTATTAACAACAAAGGATAAACAAATAAACTCGAGCGATAATTCTATTTGACCTAGCTTCATGGTTCTTTTTGAAAAATGAAGCTAGGATAGAATTAAGTCATGCATTTCATTTTCATAATTTGAAGTCAATTATTTATATTTTGAACTGTTAATTATAACTTTTAGAATTAGTTATATTTCTGTGTCGACGCACGGAGACTGAGGTAGTAGGACCGTGGCAGGCGTTCCCCATTGCTTGGTGCGACTTCGTTGTCGAGGTCTCGGCCAATCAGCGGGTGCGCTGCCGCTCCCCGTCTCCACAGAGAGCTCCGTGCCCGGTCACCGGGAGCGAAACACTCGACACTGAAATCAGTCGTTATTCGATATTCGTGAGTGCAGTTGTACACCTCTGCCTTCCTCACTTGCAAAAAAATAAACACTTAGTATATACAAGCCTTCTGCTCTTTACTCCAATTTTCCACTTCGTTCTCTTCCTTCGGTAGTTCTTTATCAACCTACTTAGGTATTCTTCTCGTTTTCTTCATCACCAGGATCCAGCTAGCATCAATTACGGTTGTCGTTCCGCGTTTTGACAGTTCATTGGTAATCATCGTTAGATCTTCACCGCGCTTCCTTCATCGGGTAGAAGGATCAATTCTCTCCATCAGTACATCCTTAAATGATTTCGGAAAGTGAAAAGTGTCAGTGTGGTTGTGCTTATTCGACTCTTCTTATCTGTTGAGCGGAGCCTGGCTGGCAGTTTGGTCCTCCGTTTGACGGATTAAATCCCTTTCTGTAGGAACGGAGCTGGCCGAAAGGTTGGCACTTGCTATTGAAAGGGCATTTTTAAGAAGCGAGGCTGAATATTCTCACGGGAATTCGTGAGCGCACAGGGCTGCTTTCGCCGCCTCCACCTCATCAACGATAATTACAGTCCGGTACGTGTACGGGTAGTTTTCTACACATTAATACCCTTGATGATAGGGAGTGCTAACAATACACGCCCTAATCGACGGAAGCGTCGCGTCGGGCTGCCAAGCGGCAACTCGCTGCTGCGAAGAGACTCCACCAGGCCGCCATTGAACGAGCACGACGGACCGCGGAACAACGGGCGCAACGCGCTGCAGAGGAGCGCCGTCAAGCGGCCGAGCGAGTGCGCCGTCAATCCGAGGAACAGGAGCGACGGGAAGCAGTGGAGCGGGCGCGTCGGACAGTGGTGCGCCCTTACAATCCAGAAGCTCCGGAATTATTCCCGGAAGGGGAATGGAATCTTTTAGAGATTCGCCAAGGTCGTGACGGAACGCCCGATTCTCGTCAGCGGAAACCAGCCGCGAAGCGAGCCGCACCTTTATGGTTAAAAGTACCGCGTTTCGCTCAGGATCCTCGACACGTTTTTCCGCCGTTAAATCTCACTCGTCGAGATCTATCACCCGTGGCCGGTACCAGCAATTCGCCAGTGTACGTAAATTGTTTTAATTCACCCCCTTTTCCAAGGGGATTAAAGGTGTCACCTTCGGTCGCACTTCCAGCACTGCAGGAATTCATCCAGATACGGGTCCTGCCGTCTTCAGGAGCTCCCGTATCGCGGAAGAAGCGCGGGCAATCTCACCAGCGTATCCTTTACTTCATCCCCCCACCCCTTTTTTGCCCACCCTTCATCCAACCTAACGGGGGTAGATAAAAATGTGAGTTTATTTTTATCCCTACAACAAGCAAAATATTTTCCATTTCTATATTTTTATCCTTCATATAAGTAATAAATCATGTCATCATATATAACTAAATAAATAAGTCCTAAATTTATCCTAATCTTTATCTTACAAAAAATTATAAACAAAATTTTTTTTTAAATATATGAAATATAATCCTTCTTAATAATAAAATAAGTATTCTTATTTAAAATAATTTTCTTTATATAAAATCGAAATAAAAAAAAAAACTATTCACTTGAAATTTGAAACTAATCAAATATATATCCTAATTCTGATATAAAATTATTTTATATCTAAAAATAACGTTTGGTAAATAAAAGCGCCTTAAAAATACCAAGATAATTCCAAAAGTAATTAATAACTATTTAATAAATTAAAGTTTAGGAATTTTTTTTTTTAATTACATATTTATTGAAAAATCCTAAAACCCTATATACATAATCTTTTTTTAGCTAAAAATACACTGTTCACACACGCACACACATACACACCTTCGTGTCCTCACTCAGTTTAAATCCATTCTGTGATCTGAAACAAAAAGACAAAACATTTTATGAATGATATATTTCAACATATCTCCCACCTTTCTCACTACTTACCATTTCTAACTGCGTGATTTTAATACAAATTTTGTAGGTGGTCCCACAATTTTGACCGGTAGTGTATACTCCATCTAACCCATTCTTCTCTATTTCTCGGATAATAGATAAGCGAAAAAACCTTTTTTTCTTTACTGTAAATGATGGCCACCAACTAAGCAGATGGGTACCTGATGGAAAAGCTGACTTAGTTCCTTAGAAAATAATTCCATAAACAGATTTGGACACAGTTTTTTAGGGCCGCATAATCCAGCTAGAATGGTATTTTCTAACTTTGTTCGTTGAGTATACAGCAGTTCATTAATATGAAGTTAAAATGGCCTTAAACTGAAATTTGCTGAAATAAACAAACTGACGCCATCAGTGAACCATGTGAACGAAATATCAAAAACACTTTTGAAAAAGCCTCCAGAAACTCATTCATTATAAACTGCTCCATCATAACTATCTTCGTAATTGCTTTCGTGCTCTTTTGTGCGATTCAATCTATGTTTCAAACTATCTACAAGACCAGGTCTCTGAAATAAACGCCGTAACTGTTCTAATATAGGAAAGTAAAGAAAATAACTGTCGACAGTTTTCTCTTTACAGTTAACACACTTACTGTCCTTCGTTTTTAATTTTGTAGTACAAACAGAAGAAAAAATAAACGCTGAATCGGTGTCTGTATTCCACTAAAATATTGTTTAAATCGATATAAGCTGCTTGTGCAAAAATTTGGCTGTGCGCAGTGCAATTCTATTAATTTTAAAATGTCTGCTAAAGTAGAACCAGTCAATTTCTGAGTTGATAAGATTATTAAAATCGATAAGATACTTTGAGCAACAGTCAAGGGTGCAAAAGGCCATACATAGAGGCTTATTATCTTTCTCAGCTTGCTCATCAGAGTTTTCGTTAAAGTTATTGTCACCGGAACTGTTTACATGGCTGTTTTCTTCTGCGTATATGCTCAGTCGATCCGTATCTGTACCTGGATCTGAATTTGGCGATATGACTTCATTCTCTGGTTCATTCACATCAAATTCCCCTTTAGCATATAAAAAAATATTGCTGGAAACTGAAGTAATCATGGAAAAAAGAAAGCAATATTGTTCTTTTTATTTTTTAACTTTTTAGTTTCGAAACATTGATTTGAGATTGATATATTTCATTTTCAAAGCTACAGAGAAATTGCTGCGGGAAAAGATTCTTATTATTCTTAAATCCTAACATTTGAAATGAATATTACCTGTCGAACACAATCATTCAAAATTGTATATCAGTGAAGAGCTGTGAAAAACTCCTGCTCGATACTATTAGCGTTTTTCCCGATCTCTTTTAAACATTCTTTTTGCTTTTCAAAACCTTTCTGAGAGGTCGTATGCCATTCGTATGGAGCAAGAACGTGGCGATGAAACAACCGAACGTTTATATCCTTGAGAAGAAGTCGTTCGCTTTTATCAGTCCACAAAATTTGTTCTCCTGAAACGTTAAGAAAAATAAAAACAATCAATGAAAAATTCTGTTATTTTTTAAATTCTTAAGCACTAATTATTCACAAAGAAAAGATAATAATAAAATCGACTTACCGGTATTAAATAACTGTTTATAATACCACAATATTTCCCGCCAACATGAAAAACTATACTAGGCCCATGAAACTCTACTTCCTCGGTTAATTTTCGCAAATGTCCTTCCAATTGAAAGGGCAAAAATAATTTCCACCACCCGGAGAAGAAAAACCAGTGAAACAAAACTTTCCGCTGAATAGGCGTACAATCTAGTAATTTCAGTCAAGGATCTTGTACCCATTTCGAACACAATTGCACAGGTGTCAAATAATTAGAATTGTAAATAGAAGATGTGCTACCAACTTTATGAACCCCATCATAACCACGGTTATGTATCCCATTTCGTAGTTTCGCTAGCAATTAATTTTGCTGTTGTGGTTGGAACCATCTCCACCAACTTGGTAAAATTATTTTCTTATCCTGAATTTTCACACAAATTAATGGATCATTTGACAATTCGGTCCACGGATCCTTCACACGAATTGAACTAAAAATATTGGATGACGCTGACGTAATTTCTGACTGCATCCACTCACTATGCACACAAATCATTTCAATTTCATCATTATTTAAAACATCTAAATCTCTATCACAAGAAATTGATGTAAAGTGCTACTCTTTCACCGAAATGCACTTCAACCTATGTAAAAGTATACTAGATAATTTTGTGTATAATTTGAGTAATCTAACTAAGAGAAAGGATGTTAATCATTTAAAATTAGCTATTTCTCGGGGTGCAGTTTCGAACAAGCACGAGTCTTCCGACACTCGAGATCGACCAAAAATTGTCACGTAATTACTCGGCGATACGGGATTGGGTAACAGGTTAAGCAAGAATCGATTATCGAAATCTCGATAGCTGGCAAGGTTCAGGGCGATGTGATTAACCTCACTCTTGGTCTGCGAATCGACAGGTACGGCTGCGTCCGTCTGCCAAAGGATAGAATTCTTAAATTATAATCAACGAATTAATAAATTACCGAATTAAGATGTCCGCAGAGGAAGTTTTGAAGGTTGGTGATTTTAATTTTTGGCGAGAGTGACGGGGTTGGCCTAAAATTAGAGTTTTGGAAGGTGCGAAATGTACCTCGTGGCAAACTCCCTCACGCTTCGTCCTCCATTAAGTGTTTCCGCGGCTATCACAATTTTCTCCAGTGATTTAATTTAAACGAATTGTGCGCGATTTCGCACTAGGCTTCTCGATAAATAATGTATTTTATTATAGCGTCAACCTTTCAGAGTTAACTAAATTCTATAATTGTTGGATTATTGGGGCGAGAAAGGGATTTCGGAGTTTCAGGAAATACGTATCACAAACTCTGTCACTATGTTAACTCTTCTTTCTTGTATTAGTTAAACCCTACGATTGAGTGTTTATTGGCGCGAGTAAGGGATTTCGGAGTTTCAGGGGATACGCAAATAACTGTTGTCTCGATAAAATTTTACAAGCTTGGTAAAATCCCGTCAAATGTGCTATACGGAATTCCTGGTTCGCTATATGTAGATGTATACTCATGTGCCTGTAATGTAACTATACCGTATAGTTATAAGTTTCCGCGATTTAAAAAAAAATGTTTAAAAACTTGATTGAAAGAATCTGGTCTCGATAATTCTTTACTATTGAAACAACCTCACGTTCCCTGTAGATATTTCGGAGCCATGCCTCGTAGTTGATCCTAGCTGGCGAGATTTGGAGTTTCCGGTTAAAATAAAATTGTGGTGATTTAACAACAACAACAAAAATCGATCTTATTAAATCTGTCCTAATAATTCTGGATTTAAATTAATTGCAGATTAAAGTAACTTTTGCCGTCGGTAGCGAATTTGTGGCGGCTGGCGCCCTCCCAAATTAATTAAGTGTAAAGCGATAATTCTAGTGGCTGGCCATTGCGACCAAGCCTGGTCACAGACGCTAAGCAAACACCTAAAATCACTCAAAATAGCGATAAAATCATCCTTGATCCACTAAAAACCCACTAAAATTAACAAAACGTGGACAAAAAAGCTTACCACCTGACACTCAGAAGTCCCTATCCTTACTTCTATCAACTGTTCCATTACACCCCGAAAATGCAATTATCCTCACACCAATCATAAGATATTTCCTTTATGATGAAATATCCTCTCACACTGATCATTTAATAAAGATTCACATACATCATTCTTCATTGAAATTTCAATTCGCATGAACAACATTTTTTTCTCAAATAAGCCTTCTTTTTATTAATTTTACTCGCACCTGTAATTTTCATTCATACTTATAATTTTTATTCTTTTCATTTGCACTCTAAACAGTAATGATTTACTCATTCAACTACTAGAGGCATTTTTCCCCTTTTAGGAAAAAATGATTCCAAAGGAGAACGTACCATCCAGACCTTATTATAAAAACATAGATGAAGTTCTCCCCCAAAATCACCCGACAACGTATGAAAATCTAATGTCGTTGCGTTGTTTTACCTTGCACCCTCAAGCTGAAGCACTCTACGAGCACAGACACACAAAGTATGCATCTGCACAGAGTGCTACGAAATATCCCAGCCAAGAACTAGAACTAGTTTTGAATGCAAGATGCATATTCATTTCATGAGAAAATTGGAAAGAGTACGGATAAAATATCATCGATGTAATCTTGATCTATTGAAGTATAAGCCTGCACACGATTGCCTTGACTGCATAGAGTACTACATGCAATTCAGTGAAAGATTTGGGGACAACTACTCCAGCCATACGTTAAGTTATTACGTTGATGACGGTGAATTGCATCCCTTGTAATTTTAGAATAAAATCATACGAAAATACCCGTGAAAATACATGAATGTTTGTAAAATGTACTTATCGTTAAAAATATGCAAATTAAATTGAAATAATTAATTTATGACATCTACAACTTTCAATATTAATGTAATGCTCACCTACCTTTCTTAATTACTATGCGAAACCATTTCTGTTTAATTTTTGTAGAATATCACCATTTCAAACTAAATTAAAAAAAAATCAATGAAAATGGCACAATGAAATGATTGTTATTTATGAGTGTTCACATCCCGAAAATACAAATCAACCCTGTGAGGACGTTCTTCATTTGTATTGTTTTAATGAATGTCCTGAAATAAATGAATTCTACAAAAACTCTATGGGTTAATTAAATTTAGTATATAAGGAATGTATTGTATGTTCTCGTCAACTTATGACCCCACAGTATGCTAGCAGAGGAGAAGAAATACAAAAACTGAATTGAGATTAATGTACATTTATTACAAACATTATTTTTCCAGAAAAATGGCAAGAAATATTACGACTACTGCAAAGCCAGTCCAGACTCTAAATGAAATCAGTGTGGAATATAACTTTTCAAAACCTGTCTACGAAATCACAGAAATAAGTACTCCAATATTTGTAGCAAAATATACTATAGTAAAAATAATGATTTATATATCAGCATTAGTGAAAAAGCACCATCAAAACAAAAAGCAAAAGAAATTGCAGCGCAAAATTTACTACAAACCCTCCAAAGAGACTATGTACTGAGCGAAGAAAAATTAAATTTTAAAGCTAGCTCAAGTAAGCGCCAAGAAAAAATGCATACAATCAGTTCAGGTCCAATTAAATTATTTAAATGGAAAAATGCTTGTCAACGGTGCTATGAAAAAGGGTACCAACCAAGTTTTTGTAACAGACCCACGCGACATAAAAAATTCCAGGATAGTTGAAAAATTTAGCGATATAACCATATTATAACTGTATGCACCCTTAACATTCAATCTTTTGAAAATTTGCTTACAATATACAAGCTTTAGCCGTAGAAGAGAAGTTAAAAAAAGGAGTATTTTCTTTCTTATATCTCTGCTAGACATTTACACGTGTTCATTGCATTACCCCGTTTAAACGTAGAGGGGGATCTGTCATCTTGTGACTGAAATCTTGAGGAAAATAATAGTAGAGATGGAAATAAATTTTTTGTATTATTATTATTATTAAGAATCGCAGTTAAAATAAAATATTCTAATATATTTATATTATAATTCATGGTGACGACCTCTACTTCTACACCCTGGAATATTTCCTTTGTTGTTGTTGTTATTGCGGCATCTGCAATGAAAAACAAACAAAAAATTAAATAAAATTATTTATCATTGACACACACACACACACGCAAACACACCCGTATACACACTTTAATGACTCTATATAACAGGATTTCATTAAGTTTTTCCGTTGTCCAAATTCCCCCCAAAATCAATTTAAACGCAGTTTTGCAACTGTATGAAGGCCAGGTTTATTAGTAATTTTGTAGCGATGTAAATCGGCGCTCTCGATTGTCGAGTGTTCATTAGGTACGCTAGTTTACTAGCCTCGTCCTATTTGGAAAAAATTCTTCCACTCACGTGCTATTTCCTGCTGTTTTTGTTGTTGCTGCCGTTGTTTTTGCTGTTGCTATTGTTGTTCTGGTTATTGACGTTATTGTTCTTCATCTTGCTGGTTCTGCTGCTGCTGGTGGTGCTTCTGATACTGCTCACTAGCTGCAGTTTTCGAAGATTTTAAAATATTTGAAAGATTTCACAAACATTTTTCACGATTTAGAAGAAAATCACAAAGATTTCAAAATATTTCAATGATTTTATAAAAACTTTGAAGATTTCACAAATATTTTAAAGATTTTAACAGATTTCGATGGTTTGAAAGATTTTCAAATATTTTAAGGTTTCGCAGAGGTTTCAAAGATTTTAAAACATTTAAAGGATTTCAATATTAATTTTTTCTAAAATATTACAAAGATTCCACCGAGATTTTACGAGATTTCATAAAGATTTTTTAACATTTCAACAAATTTTCAAATCTTTCAAAGAAAAATCCCGAAGATTAAAAAAAATCCCATAGATTTCAAATTTCTTAAATGATTTCACAAAGGCTTCAAACATTTTACAAATATTTTTAAGATTTCAAAAGATTTTAAAGATTTCGAAGATTTGGTTAACATTTCAAACATTTCAAACCATTTAAAAGAATTCAATATTAGATTTGCTGTTTATATTTTCGTATATATTTTAAAACTCTTAAAAATGTGCATATAATTTTAAACAAGAATATCATAATAAAAATGATTTATTCTTCATACTCTTTTAAAATTCTAAAAGTGTATGAATAATTTTCTTGACTTAAATTTAAAACATTTCACTTTTTTTTTAACAAAAGATGAAATGCTTATTTTTTTTACACTAAATTTAACAAAATTATTCATTGTATTGTATTGCATCCCTTTTATGGGTTTGAGGGCCTCAGCTCCCTGTACACATGTTTACACTCCATCTTTAATCTAGCTTAGGCACTGCTTATATTCTAATGTCTCGCCTTTACTTAAAATAACAATAATATTAATACTTCCATTTTCTTCATCCACATCACTCCCTGTCCATTACCATCCAAAATCCATCTTACATATTCATCCACACTCAACTGTCCATCTCCTTCTCCTGTACCCCCATCTAGTATATGTGCCCATGACTCCATTTCGTATCCACATATTCTACACAGACTTTCCGCGTCATACATCCAATATCTACAAGCTCTTACTCCTTCTCCCATTCTAAACTGTACCATCCTACTCCATTTATCTTCCTTTTTTATTTTTTGCGAATATTCTGGTTCCGTCAACCCTTTGACCATCATATACCAGCTATTGTACCTCGAGTCCATAATCTTTCTCCATCTCTCTTCTCCTTGTCTTACTGATAATTCTCACTCTATGTCCTGCCACTCCAGTACCCCTTCTTGTGTATCACAAACCCGCCTCATTTTTTTTCCTTTCTTCCTCCCATTTCGAATTTCCCAAATTGCCTCTCGTTTCCTTGTTCCGAATTAGGTTCATCCCCTTCTCATCATCTGCTAAAAGAAATACGTCGTCCGCGTATGCTAGAGAGTATGGTTTGATATTACCCAAAGCCATTCACCCGTTCCCTTTCTCATTTAGCTTCTCCTCTAAGTCTGCCAGCAGCATATTAAAAAGTAGCGGACTCAACCCTAATCCGGATTTCAGTAAAAATTTCCTTCATCCTCTCCACCAACCCTTCCTCTATTCCCCTCTTTTTCATTGCCTGCCATACAACTTTTCTATTTACTGAATCAAAAGCTGCTTTAAAATCTACGAACAAGGCGACTAATTTCCCTCTCTTTCTCCCTTATTTTCTGTTAACCGAGTAGCTGAGTACGTGAATGTTATATATTGTCCCCATCCCTTTTCTACATCCCGTCTGATTGAGTAGTATACTTTGATTCTCTTCTATCTGACTCTCTAACCTTTTTCTTAGAATTTCTGCATATATTTTATAACCCACTGGCATAAGAGTGATACCTCTGTACTCCTCTACCTTCTTGTCCTCCCCTTTCTTGACAAGCGGTACCGCGAGCCCTGTCATCCACTCCTCCGGCCACCCTTCTCCTTTCCAGACCTTGTTCCAGATCTTCCACATTCCTTCCCTAGCCCCTTCCCCTCCTTCACAAAGGTTTCAAAATATTTCAATGATTTTTATAACGTTTTTAAAAATTTCAATGATTTTTATAACGGTTTTAAAAATTTCACAAATATTTTTAAGATTTTAAAAGATTTAGAGGGTTCGAGAGATTTCACAAAGATTTCAAAACAAATTTTTTTGAAAGATTGTTCACATATTGTTTAAGTCCTAATAAAACCGTCACACATGATGAAAATTGAGTGAAAAAAAGTCACCAGACCTTTGATTTGTGGGATTCCAAAAGTCATCCCCTAACATCAATGGAGCGTCGTCCAAGGCATCGTCGTGAACCTCACAAGGGTGGGACCTCGTTTTGGGGATAATGAACGGGCAGCGCCATTACCTCGTTGAACACTATAATTAAAATAAGAAATTATCACAAATTCACGTAAGATTGTGAACAACTTTAAACCATACAGATGCACACAGAGAAGTACACACACACACACACAAAATAGTTCACACGCGCCTACAGAATGATATAATCACTTACTAATATTTTTATATATGCTGTTCGCGAATTGTCCGCTTCGTTGTACATAATTATTATACGCGATTCTTAACGAATTGCTAGAAGCCAGCAATTGAGATATACGAAATATCTCCTCGGTATTACACATATGCAGAATATTCTGCATATGCTACGTACACTCTTCCTTCATCAATCGACCACTGATCTCGGTTAGAGCGCGAATGATTTCTTCAATAAGAACCATTTTCACTAACGATATTTTTCCAAGACTTGTAAAAATTAGCGTAGTTCAAGAAGTCTGAGCCAAAACTGAGACGAGAGGACTAGAGGGTGTCTATTTAAGAGCAGTCGATATTTACCCCTCCACCTGCATGGTTTGTATGGTACCTGCTCCTCAATAATTTGGAAACTCGTCCACTGCATCTTAGGAATTGACTACAGAGCTATGAATTCTTAGGACAATGAGTCACCAATACCTGACGTACTCCTGTATCTCTGTGTAAGGGGTACCTGCCGACCTTTTGAAATCCATGCTTCGACACCCTTTACGAGGTGGTCGTGCTTTTCATGAAAAGTTTTTTTATGCGTTTCTGATCATCAAGCAGTTGTTCTGATTTTACAGGGGTTTCACACCATAGAATAATATGTAATTTTCAATGCTACCAGGTCTAATTTTATGATCTCCTCAAGATTCAGCTCTTTAACCGGTACGACTATAAAAAAACTAGACTGCTTTAGTCTACATTTCTTTTTCAAATATAAATTCGCAAATAGTATATTATGCAACATGTGCGTAAAATGCGTTTTTAAACACCCATATGAGTGCGTAAAACAGGCATATGTGTGCGTAAAAATAAGCCGTTTTACGCACTCATATGGGTGTGTAAAAGCGCACTTTACGCACACTGTGTCAAAAAAGTTGTTTTACACTATGCTGGTATTATTAGTGATTTTAGAGCATATACTTTAATATGCGTGAATACAAAAAAATTTTGGATGACCCTTTTGGAACAAATCTCCACTTAACCAACAGTTAACTAAAACACTCAGGAGGGATCGCGCCCGGAAATGAGTAGTCAATTAGGAGAATCAACCCATGAATAGAACATGGAACATCTAGAACCGTAGCGAATATGTATTTAACCCACCACCTACAAAAGTTCAGTCAGTTCTGTTTCGTCTATAAAATCTGTTATCTGTAAATCCTTGTAAAAGATACATTGTATCACGTCAGTATCTAGTGCACTAAATTGGAATAAGTGTAAATTTATGAAGTGAAATCCAAATAGTGTGGCTACAAACCGAACAGTCTATTACCCCTAATCCTTTAACTCGTTTCTTGTCAATTATCGACGTAAAGTCCCCTGGAAGAGGTCAGGCCAAGGAACTTTTCCAATTAAATAAATCAATGAATCCTCTACGATTACGCTGAGGACCCTCCAACACTGTCTGGAGAAATCTAGTCATCATATCATTCTTCTGGAGGAAATCTTCAGGTTGATCTCCTTCCAAAATTACCCGCCTGGCGAATCCTTTACAGATCTTTTGCCCCCTCTGCACGGATCCTTCGAAATAAGCCGGAAATTCCGCAACCAATTCGTCGATTGAATTTCTTAGCTTTAGTTTCATTGAATTGGAAACTATGCTAATTATTTAATCGATCAAAAATGAGGATCTTACAACATAATTAGGTAAGTGATGAAAATAAAATCCAGACTTCACAGATTATTCATAGCTCTCTATGAGTATCACACCCTCGTTCCCTCAGGTCTCTTCTCTGAATCATCACCTGTTTAGTCATTGAAATTTTATCCTTCAATCTGACTCTAATGAAATGTAAATATCCCAAAATGATAAGCTTGACGCCCATAGTTTTATAGTTTGTGAGATAGTGACGATATGATATAATTGTACAATATATAATGAAGTACTGGAATATTTCTTCTTTACACTGTTAGAGAAGTTCTCCAGTAAAAAATCAATCAGTTTTTCATCTTCTTGAAAAAAATGAGGGTCGTTTATACTCTTGCTTTCACCTTGGCAATCATCCTTAACTCTATTGGTGAATATAATAGTACAATAATATATCTATATTTCTCAAAATATTGTTCAGCTTTCCGAAAATAACTATTTGTCCCACGTAATCCACGTAATTGGCAACGGCCATACCACGCTGGAAACACCAGTTTCCGTTAGATCACTGAAGTTAAGCAGTGTTGGGCGCGGTTATTACTTGGATTGGTGACCGTCTGATACTACTGCGTTGCTGTTGGCGGTCGTGGGTGTGGTGAGCCCACACTTGTAGTTATTTACTACAAGTAACTATCCACCTAGAAACACTACCCGAATCGGGTACTGTCGCGCTTACCCCTAGAGGCTCGCCGAAAGGGAAATAGCTTAATGGTATAAAAAAAAAAATCTTCCTTTCTTGAAATTTCAATTGAAATTGATTAATTGATTTCTTGGAAATCGATTCTAGAGGTCTATGCCCACCTTCTACAAGAAATTCTTTCCACAAATATACTAATGAAACTTTTCACATGCAGAGACAATAGAGACAATATTCCTTCTCTATTTGAGCATATCTACGTTCTGTTTCTGTATGAACTTTACTTCCATATGGGATGGGTAAATGTTCTTGTAGCAAAACTGCTCCTAAAATATTTTGAGAAGCATCTGCACTTGAATTCATAGGTTTATTAATATCATCATATCATAAAACCGCATTTTCATACAAAATTGTTTTTAATTCACACACTAAATTTGTCTGCGTTGGTACATTGGCTGCGTATGTTCATACATTCTGTCGAATCCAAATGCCCGTCCCCTAATGATTAATTTTTAAAATCTAAATCTCGAATTCCACTAATAATCTGATATTTTATGAAACTATCAGTAAATTAAATTTGAACGAAGCGATGCGTCGTGTCGTAGTGCTGCTAATAAGTGTTACAAAATGGCGAATCAGCGCTTTACACGTCCGCGACGTCGACAGTAATCATACACGCACAGTTTCATGCTATGGACATCTATGGTAGATCGCAAGAATTGTTACAGTTTCATTCCTAACAGTGTTTTTCAATATTTATATCTTAAATATCACCCAGAAGAAATTGGAGTTTCTGTTAGAACCGATTTTTGGTTCCAAGGGAGCTGCAAGAAAAACGAACCTCTCTTCCTACAAAGGTTATAATGCAAGTATAATGATATTACACTGGGAAAGATTTAATTTAAAAACTACAATTATAGAGATGAGTCACTCTTGAAAGGAGGATAATGAACATGTCATGTGACAGTTTTTAAGGTTATCTTGAATAAAATTACTAACAATATATTTCTTCCATGTCGCCATCTATCAGATATCAACAAGCTAAAACGGAGCCCTCCAGAGGAGTTCTATTGGAGCCTTAGTTTTAAAGAATGCCAAATTTCGCTTCAGCCGCAACATTACCGCACCCCCAGTTTTTTCTGCGCATAATTTTTTTTTTTTTGCAGGAATTGGAAATATTTTATAGGGTAATCTACACCCTGCAGAATTATGTTGGGATTCATACTCCTCTCAGAAATAGGTCATTCTCAAACGTGTGATATGGTAGAGTGATATGATGCGTTTTTCATCAAATCCCGTGCAAAACGGCTTTTAAAAAATCCACGTACGTTAGATGGACCACGATGCAAGAGCGATCCGAGTTTGTGACCAAAAAGTCCTGGCTCAATTTTAGCTGCCAACATTTTTTGTCTTACCATCCGCAAGATGGGTGGCCACAGAGGACGTCGGAATCAAAAAAACAGGCCAATGTATTCCTTCTGTGCCTTGAGGACACGGAGCGACCCAAGGATGACAGCCTTCTGCAGCCATCACACAAGAACAATTATTTAAACCAAATATTTTGGGTGCAGTCGCTGCAGATTTCTTTTATGGCCTCGATGCAATCTCCCCCTTTCCCTTCTCCATGCCAGTAATGTTATAGTGGGCCAGAGCCGAGAATTCGATCTCGAATATAGTTCGTTCCTCGAAGTCCTGGAGAACGATTTCAGGCCTCGAGTGTGTAATGTAGACTGCTGCCTGCAAATCGTAGTTCCAGAAAATTTGGCATTTCTCGTGTTGGACAATTGACTCTATGTCCCTCGGGACGTTCGGTAGCAAGGTCGCGGCCGACACCGTAAAAGCGACAAAGATAATAGTGAAGAACTCTTAGGGCCGCATTGTGTTTGTAGAGATACGTCGTTTCCGCGTAAAAGGGACACTTGGATAGTACGTGTTCTAGGTATTCAGCGTGTGCATGACATGCTCTGCACCTATCGCTGAAAATTCTTGCCTTCAACTGCGGTTATGGTATATTAAGATGGAAATTACACCGTCCAGGCACGCGAAAAGGAAATTCTCTGTATTTTAATTAATT
Organism: Andricus curvator; assembly: GCA_932195095.1. NCBI lineage: Eukaryota > Metazoa > Arthropoda > Insecta > Hymenoptera > Cynipidae > Andricus > Andricus curvator. The sequence continues at coordinate 15,765 of CAKNYM010030366.1, forward strand.
CCTGATGATCTGTAGATCGCAAAAGTTAGCTTTTTCGACAAGGACTGATTTTTTACATTTCCGTAAAAGTTTCTGTGCATTTTCTTATCGAGGATCTGTTTGCGGAAGTTTTTAACCTCTTCTTGCTTCACTTGGGCTTTTAGATGTGAGGCATCGAGATAAAGTAATGCACTTACGTCACTTCTGATGTTAAGATTAAGGCCAAGGGTCTCAGCCGCCTGCTGGGACGGCAAGCATGTTAGTCATAGATACCTTGTTCAACACCGACAGATTGGAAGACCAAATCCGTTGAATCCGGAGAGACTCCTTCACTGATGTTATGTCCTGAATGGGGACGGCGACTGACACTTGCGGCCGCTAGGATTACTAGTGCGCGTGGAGATACACAAGACGACGGTTCCAACCGTGGTAACGTCTGCTATTCTAATTATATCAGTCCTTCATAACGTAGCGTTGAGGTTTTAGCTTGAAGCACTTAGTTCGAAATGACGGGTGTGCATGTGGCATTTGGGTGTAAAAATAAAGGACCAAATCGCTTTCCAAATAACAAAAAACTAAGGAAACTGTACATGCTGCCTTGAGCCAGTGTACAAGGTATATCTCCATTCACGGTGCTGCCCCCGAAGCTGAGCTTGACAAATCGCCGTCTCCATACGGCGCACAAGTACGGCTAGATATGTATGGGTCTCATCAGTATCAACGTGTCTAATCAGACTCATACTCACAAGCTCAGGCACCTCGGAACCATTAGTAATTCTTCCTCGCTTCAGATGAATCTTGGCACAGTTGTCAAATCCAAAGTCTACGCCAATCTCTCTTTTGCACCCCTCGACGATACATTGAGCACTCTGAAGTTGGCTTACACTATAAGCCTAAATCTTCTGGTTATCCATGTAAAATACATGAATGACCTTATGCTCGCGTTGATTTTTCTCGCCTCAGAGCTACTCTCGGCAGCCTGCTACACCTTTTTTCGATCCATGTTTTTCGTACATCTCTCTCCATATAGATCTTATTCTTCCGACAATCCGGTCGTTTAAGGTAGCTGTTAAGATCTTACACAGCGTGTTCAGACAAGTTATTGGCCTGCAGTACTTTGGGTTGGACCAGTCGCCTTTCTTCGGTAGAAGTCCAGTGCGTCCTAACAGCGGAGAAATTCTTCGTGACCCTAAGTGCTTTCTTCACCTCTTCGGCAGTGATTGACGGATATTCCTCCTCAGATGTTATGAGTTTGATGCAAAGCTCCTTGAAGCGGATATCATTCTCAGTGTCTTTCTTCAGTTTCAGTGGTGGGCTCTTATAAAACTGTCTCTATGAAGTCAGCCTCATCGGGCTTGAGTGGATTTTCGACAAAAACAGGGTTTAGCTTAGGAGGAACTTCGACTTTAATGTTCCACTTCGTGGTGAAATTGCTATCATCTAAAGTGCGCCTCATTACTTGAGGAAATTCTTCGCGAGAGTAGAATCATTGACACAATAAAATTTCCACCTGGGAATGAGTTCAGGAAATATCAGCGGAACTTCAAGAAATAATTAATCCTGTATTTTTTCTTGCAGAATTAAGTTCGCAGATCGAGTCTCCTGACAGATGTCCTCCTCCTGTCAGGTCGAGGTTTAGCTCTCCTCCTGCCAGGTCCATGCCTCGACCTATAAGGGAAAGATCTACTACTGCCATGCGCCCTCCTTCTATACTTCCTTCTCCGGATGAACTTGGATATGGACTTGAAAAACTTAGTTTCATTCGGCTCTTTCCCAAAGCGAATCCGCACCGACTATTCGAACTTCGAAGATACACTTTTCCTGGTAATAAACCAATTAAAATAGCCGTAGAACAGGGTGAATTTTTGCCTATGCCTACCCAAGAACAAATTGTATTATCCTCATTCGATGGTGACGTCTTTGCAATATCGGAGTGTTATAATGTTTTACTGGAATATATCAAGGTGGTAGTAGAAAACGGGCAAAAATAAACGCGGGAAGCAACAGGGTTACTCCCTTGACCAAAGAAGAATTGGCTGAAACTCCAGTAGGTTCCAAGCGCGTAATCTCGCGGAATTTTCTAATAGAGCTAGTAAACGATGCGTGAATTTTAAATCATAATGAAAATCTCAATCAAATCTCAATGCTAAAATGATAAAAATGGTTCCGGGACACGTTGGGTTGCATATAGAAAGGTTGGGAATGAAGTAATTTATTTTTATAGTTTTGGAAATCTTCGCCCACCTTTAGATCTCGTTAAGTATCTCGATGTTGGTACTATAAAATACAATCATGAAAGGTACCAGAATTATGATACATTCATATGTGAGCATTTATGTCTAAAGTTTTTATGTAATCAGATGAAATTGAAAAATTCTTTCTGCTCATATAAAGGAGCATAATAACATTTTTTCAAGTCAGTTAAATAATTACCAACATCATGAACCGATTGAACTTTCATCCAATAAAAATTATGCTCTAGATGTTCGTTGCAATAAATTTTACGTTGATGATAAAGAAATTGTTATTCCCACTGGTAGCTATTCAATAAATGATATTCGAAGATATTTACAAAACGTTTTAGCTCAATATGGCATTGAAATTCATATTGAACCTAACAATAATACTTTACAGAGTGAGATTTTGTGCAATTATAACATAAACTTTAAATCTAAAGATTCTATAGGTCGTTTCTTGGAGTTCACACATCGTGTACTTTCAGCTAATAAAAATTTCATGAATCTGAGTCGCCAGTGTCAATAATAAAATTGAACTCTTTGAGAGTTGAATGTAGTATAACTACAGGTGCGTATATCAATAATCAGATGATGGAACCAATTCATGAATTTTTTCTTAAAGTACCTCCAGGATATAAGGTAGTAGAAGTCCCATCACATGTTATTTACTTACCAGTCGCAGTCAGAACAATAGATCAAATTCAATTACGAATAGTTGATCAAGACGGAAATTTAGTTAATTTTCGTGGAGAGTTTATAAGAGTTAGACTTCATATTAAATCTTTGCGATAAAAATGGGGGTGATTTTTAATAAAAAGGTTGGTTACGGTTATAATAATAAGGTGCCATGTCTCAGACATTTCAGTTAAAAACCTTTAGTCAAGGTGTTAACACCTCAAAACGTACAGTTTCTAAGAAGCCTGGGGCTCAAGGTCAATTCTCGAGGAAGAAAAGCAGAAAGAAGAGGAAGATGAAAAGATTCAAATTCATGTGTTTATGTTTCAATCGTTTTATCGTTTGCCATGGAATAGGACATACTAAATGTAGCGGCTCCTGTAATTTACAATGAATCTATCGCACATTATGAGGTGCATGCACATCAACCATACACCTCACCCACTTTTAACAACAGTTATGAAATTCGAATCGCATTACAGAATCAAGATCATTGTCTACTATCCAATCAAATTTCAATTCACATAAGTGGGAATTCGGAGAAAAATAATGGAACTCCATTAACTAAAATGTTTTTAGTTTGTAATGCTATTTGTTTTCTTTTTGAAGAAGCAAAGTATGAAATTAATGCAATAGAATTTGATAGAAATAAAAATATTGGTCTAGCTCGTTTGATGAAACATGATGTATCTTTAAATCCGGGGCAATTAAGTTACTTAGAAAATACTGTTTGGCTTGAAGAAAACACTGATGAAAAATCATTAACAAATGCTGCTGGTTATTTCGATATATCTGTACCCCTTAGTATGATATTAGGTTTTGCCGAAGATTATCACAAAATTATTATTAATGGTAAACACGAACTAGCTACTTTGATCATTGTAATATAACGAATGTGAAACTGTTTTTGAATAATCAGGGTTATCCTTATGGTAATTTGAATCTTAATATTAGCAGACATGAGTATGCTTTACTTTATGATATGTATGCAAACTTCCAAGCTACTTATTATGGTAAAGAATCACAACCTTTGTTGGGGAAAAAAGAATTTATAGACTATGCACCTTTAATCGTTATCGATTGTTCAAAGCAAAATGAATCCTTAAAGTATGGACCAGTTGACGTTGGTTTAGACTATAATTTAGAATAAAAAGTTGGTATAAATAAAGTTGCTTCTCTTTTAGATATTCAGTATAATTCAAAATAGAATTTATAGTTGATATCCAAAGATTACCTGTTAATGAATTTATGATTAAAGAATCATCTATACTTACGATTCATAGTAACATAGAAAATCCTGGGATTCTGGTGATGTACCTTATATGCTACTGAATGTAATACTTAAAAAACTATTTTTCAAGAAGGTTAAAAAAATGTATCTGAAAGGTTTAGAGAAAAAAGAACGGGTTAAAGCGATTTGTAAAAAAAAATTCAATATAAATAATTGATTTATATGATTTGAAATGTCCAGCGCTTCAAAATTGAAAATATGAGTCATTGAATAAGATTGAATGCTTTGAAAAGTATTTGCAATTATAAAAAGTTAGGATTATAGAAACGTTCCTCAATATCTTTCTTTTTTCTTACCTGATACATTTTAGTTTTTTAAGTTATTGTCAAAATGTACAATTCTTTTTAATAATAATAATAAAAATTTTCAAATTAAGAAAATCGTATTATTTTATACCTATACCTAGAAATGTAATTAAGAGAAAAAAGTTTTGAATATATTAGAGTGACCAGAAAAAACAACACTTTTCGTTTTTTAGGAGCGAAAGGGAAATAACGGTAGTTTATGCGATTGTAGAAGCCAGATTTTTTCGCTTAATTTTAAACAATATTTAGAGGTGGCTCATCGCCTTTGAACTTTGTCATTGCAAAAGCTACAATTTCGGTAAGTGAAGAGTCGATCGTAAAAGTGCAACTCCAGCTCTTTTCATCGATGTGACTTTATAACAGGATTAGTTAGCGTCCCCTAAATAATTATTATTCACTTTTCTGGAAAATGGAAATATGACTAAAGAACGCTTGCCGAGAAAGGGTCTGCTTTATGAGTTTATGGTGTCAAGACCCACTGTCATCGACTTTTACGGCCGAGATGATGAACGCTCCGCCCCGAAAATTAAACAGCTTAAGTCGTAGACCTGTCAAATTTCAAAAATTTACCCAGATTTGTTTTCATTGTAGCAGGCTTATTTATATATTTTTTCCTAATCTGCTTTTTCAAAAAATGTGATCTTCAACCTTCGAGGAAAATATTCTTAAAATTTCAGTATAAGATATATGTATATTATTAGGGCTGTTATTAGGCTTTGAAAATAGTAGAAAACGGTGAAAATGGTACTTTTCAAGCAATCGCAATTCATATTTTTTATGCAATTTTCATTGAAAAAATGCTTTTATGTGGATTCTGAGGACCTGAAGAACAACATATTAAAAGTTTAAATAAAAAAGTGGATAACTCCATGGTTAAAATCTTAAATGAAAAAAACCCTAATATATATTTACTTTAATTAAAATTCTTTATTATATTTAGAATTGAGGTTTTATTAAAATAAATAAACACGATATTAGTTTTCACATTTTTATTTGTTTAGTTTTTTTACAGTATATGTGAAAAAATATAGAAAACTTTTTTTTTTAATTAATTTTTTTGTATAGTATTTTGGCGTTACTTGAGATGCCTGCAGAGCGGGTCAACAATCGAGTTTTCTACCTTGGGAAATAAAGTCACAGATCAATGTAAGTGGTGGTGTTTAACACCGCCAATTACATCGATTGGTGTTAAACATCACCATTTACATTGATCTGTCACTTTCTTCCCTAGGGTGGAAAACTCGATTTTTTACCCGCTCCACAGGTATGATGAAAAATTAATTGGTGCTTGTGCTCCTCCTTGGAAGAAGTAGTTCCCAGGGCTGATAACCCTCAGGGTTGTGTTGAAACCCGCAATTTCTATTTGCAACTCCATATTATCTGGGAGAGTCCCAAACGCTAACTCCGCCACGAACGTCAGCAAGGCCGTCCTGACCCCCTCTTTTATGGTGGCCAAAGGGGCACGCATCACCCACTGCACTGGTACACGGACACCCTCCATGATGTAGATGTATTCCATATCTGAAAAAAGGTAAAAATCAGTGATTAATTTAAAAAAAAATAAAAATCTGAAAATCAAATTCAATTTTTAAAAGGCAGAACAGTTTGAAAATATTAATTAATTAAAAATCAAATTGAATTGAATTATGTTCACTTTTAAAAACAAGCATATATCAGTTTTCAAAATATTAATGAAAATAAAAAATTAAAATGAAGTTCACTTTTTTTTTTAAACTTTCAAATATAACTATTTTTTCAATAAAAATAAAATATTAATTAAATTAAAAACTTACTTTTCATAGAAAAATAGAATTTCAAAAAATGTTAATATTTAAAAAAAAGTGAATTCAATCCTAATTAAAATTTAAAAATCCTTTAAAAAAATGAAATTTAAAAAAAGTGAATTTTAATTTAAAAAATTTTGTTGTCCGACCCCCCCTTGAAAACGTGGCGGCTTAGGGCCCAGGGACGTTCGCACATGCGCACTCCACCGCCGGGCCAACATGAAACTTTACAGTCTTCTTTCTGCAAAGTACGCTATTTCTTTCTTTCACTTATAATCTAAAATTGTCAAGTACACGAAACATCCTCTATCTGCTTGACATGCTTGTTTTCAAGAAGGGTAGGACAAAAAGTATGGTGTGTATCAAGGGCGTAAGGCTATTTTGCCTCGTGCGACTGCCGACCTCGCTTCGCTCGGGCGGCAAATTCACACTCGTCAAAATAGCCTTCTTTACGCCCTTGATACACAATATACCATTAAACTCATTGAATAAAATTAAAAACTCAGTTTAAAAAAATTTATTAATTAAAAACCAAGATTAAAATGAAGTTCACTTTTCTTAAATTTCTTTAAAAAAAGCACTTTAAAAAAATAATAACTTACCACGCCTAGCTTGAACCAATTTTCACTGAAATGAACTTTGCCTGTCCAAGTTGCCTCGAAATTTTATTTTGGAGATGACTTCTGACTATTTTAAGCCTAAAATTAAAAAAATCGTTAGGGTCCTTTTTAAAATAACTCATTTTTTGACAGTTTATAGACCATTTATCATGTATATTTCTTGGAAAAAAAGTCATATGTGATATTTTTTTGGCCTAAACCCTGTAATTTGGTGACCACAAAAAATTGCTAAATGCTAATTATCGAGCGACCTTCGGAACGCTTTTAAAATGTTGGAAAAGTGAAAAAAAATAGTTTTTTGAAAATTTCTCGTCACGGGTACGTCGTACAACTTGAGTCTATGATTAAAAAAGAAAGTAGACGAAATTCCTAAAAAAAAATTTTAAAAAAAAAACAATATCCTAACACTAATAGTTTAGAAGATATGGCCTGTAAAAGGGATTTTTCAGTGAAATTTTTTTCGATAATTTTAATTTTTGTGAAATATCTTTTTCTCTGTAGATTCTACATGAAAATTGATTTATAATAAATAAAAGAAAGTTAAATTATCTGCAAAACCAAAAAAAAAACTTTGCTCTAGCTCTAATATTACCGCAATTAGAGCCGTTCAAAGTTGACAAATTTTTATTGCACTCTATTCGACACTAAGTTATTCTAAATAAATTGCTTCCTGTGCAATTAAGGTGTAAAATAGTTGGTGTACAAGTAAAGATGTATCGAATTTCCTGAAAAAGAAGAAAGCTTTTTCTACATAGTTTTAGATTGCCAAATATAGAATTTTCCACTAGCATGTTATGTCAAAATTGTATTTCAAAATTTGCACCGAGTAATGGTATTATTACATGTGTCATATTATGTAAAATATAAATCGCTTTTGAAATGCCCAAAGATTCTGATACCCACGAGGGAAGTCGGAGGAAGGTTTGCTTGCTATGTTTTGGGAAGACAAAGAATATGATAAGCTTGAAAGGCAATGTAGGAATATCTGTAAAAAATTTGGTTGAATTTCACGACGACGATGAACGTTTGCCAAACGTCATCTGCAGTGGATGTCACCGAGACGTTAATCGTGTTAAAAATGGTCTGGAAAAACCCGTTTACTTACCTGATTTCGATCAGTTTCCACCTTTGAGAATGAGTTCAAGATTTTTGCAAAAGAAAGAATTTTGCAAAAGGCGCTATTTTACCTCAGCGAAAAAGTATTTTGCTCGACATTTCAAATAGTAATAAGACAGGTAAGAGATATTTTCGAATTATCTTAAAATTATTTGTTAAAAAGTTAAAATAAAAAGTACGGAAATTTATCTTTCTCATACATTATCTTGCCATCGTGCAGTTTCAAAACCGGATGCTTTGAATCCATTTTTTACGTAAATTGAAAAAAAGATCACATTCCTTACGTGTCAACAAACTGGCTTTAGTCCAAATCATACACGCTTTTTTATCATTCTTCCACTTTTTGTGCCACAGATGTACCTGGACCTTCAAAGATTGTCGAGAAATCAAAATTTGAAGAACGGTGCACCTTCTGCTTTTCACTAGTAGGGGAAGAAAGAAGCCATAAATGCAACCTGTCAACCCGTCTCGACAATCTTGTTAAATTCATGAAAGAGTCGCCTCCAAAGTCAAGGGATCAGGTAACCTCGTTATTGCTGAAAGAGAGAGTAAAAAAATGAGGAAAAGTTGGAAAGAATATTAATTTGGCATTGTCTCAACGCAATGGTGGCACATCTCTCAACGTGACTGTAAATCCCCAAAAAAATGATAAAGGAGAACTATCAATTTCAGCAAATGACATGAAGATTGTGCAGTCACATTTCAATTTCAGCCAGAAGACAACTCTTGGAATCGCTGCAGTGCTAAGAGTCGCAAGTAAAAATAGGAAGCTAATTGAACCAAATTTAAAGGGGAAATTGATAGCGGAAAGTCACTGCCTTGATGACTATTTTACTGCTGAAAATTTCAGTTTTTCCAATATCAAGGCTGGTGAAATAACGCCTGCAGACGAAATTTTAGTTGTTTGTACTAATTTGGAAGGATTGATTGAATACGTAGCAGAAAAGCGTAAATCTACCGAAGTTCATCTCAAGTTCGGTCTTGACGGCGGAGGAGGTTTTCTAAAACTCAGCATGTCCATACAATCTACAGAAGAATCGCAACAACTGGAAGGTTCCCGTCAAAAATATAACCAAGGATTTACGGCGAAACGATTTAAAGATTCTGGAGTAAAAAAGCTTTTTATACTAGGATTAGTGCAGAATTGTCAAGAAAATTTCTATAACGTGGCGGAATTATGGTCGAAAATCAACGTTAATCGTTTTGGGGGAACTATTACAGCAGACCTAAAGATTGCAAACATTATGGCTGGAATCATGTCTCACAGCAGCCTTTATCCTTGCACATGGTGCTATGCCAAGAAATGTGAACTCAGCGAAGGTGGTAACTTGAGAACAATTGGAAACATTCAAGAAAACTACCTTCAATGGCAACAAGCAGGTGGAAAACGAACATACGACACTGCTAGAAATAATTTCACCTCCTGAGCTGCACTTAATTCTGGGTGTTGTTAATACTCTGTTCACCCACATGTTAAGTGAATTTAATGCAGTCACTTTATTCTGGGCTAAGGTATGTAACGTCGAAAGAGAAGCAACTCATGGCAGTCCAGCTTTCAATGGCAATTCATGCAAGAAGTTGTTAGATCGAATAGATATTTTGCGTAAAAATAGTCCTCTGGGATGCTTGAAATACGTGCAAGCATTTGATGATTTCAAAAACGTAGTTAGAGCATGTTTTGGTCAATATCTGGATCCCAATTTTAAAATGCATATTACGGCTTTCAAGAGGAGCTACCTGGACTTACAAATATCAGTTACACAAAAAGTTCATGCGGTTTTCTGTCATGTAGCAGAGTTTTGTGACCAAAAGCAAATGGGTTTGGGCTTTTTCAGCGAACAAGCTATGGTATCCGTACACCATGAGTTTAAAGTGATTTGGCAGAGATACAATGTCTGCAAGAGTCATCCAGAGTATGGTGTGGTGAGTATGATTATAGTTGAGCTGTGAAAAATTTCCTCTCTAGCTTCGCTGGAATTCGAACCCCGGTCTACAGATTTGAATCCCGGCAGAGCTAGAGAGGAATTTTTTTAAAGCTAAAGACTATAACCATTTTGGTCTAGACTAGTAGATCAAAAACCGTAATTCACTCGAGAAAAAAAATTAAATTTCCAATGTTCATTGACTTAATAAACAGTTCTGGTTTCAACTTCGTTCTACAATTATAACGTGTAAGATCATATACTTTAATTTTAGGTATAAAATACTTAGGAGACATCCAAAGAATAGAATTTAAGAAAAAAGCCTGGCACAGCAAGCAGCTTGCAATAAAAAAGGTTTTAATTATTTAAAGATGCTCAATCCTCGAAGGCATATTTGGCAATCAAAACTATCTACATAGAAAAAGCTTTCTTATTTTTTAGTGAATTCGATACATCTTTACTTGTGTACCAACTATTTTATACCTTAATTGCACAGAAATAAATTTATTTACAATAACTTAGTGTCGAATAGAGTGCAATAAAAATGTGTCAACTTTGAAGGGCTCTAATTGCGGTAATATTAGAGCTAGAGCAAAGTTTTTTTTTTTTGGTTTTGCAGATAATTTAACCTGCTTTTGTTTATTATCAATCAATTTTCATGTAGAATCTACAGAGAAAAAGATATTTCACAAAAACTAAAATTTTCGAAAAAAATTTCACTGAAAAATCCCTTTTACAGGCCATATCTTCTAAACTATTAGTGTTAGGATATTGTTTTTTTTTTTAGTTTTTTTAGGAATTTTGTCTACTTTCTTTTTTAATCATAGACTGAAGTTGTACGACGTACCCGCGACGAGAAATTTTCATAAAACTATTTTTTTGTCACTTTTCCAACATTTTAAAAGCGTTCCGAAGGTCACTCGATATTGAGCATTTAGCAGTTTTTTTTTTGGTCACCAAATTACAGGGTTTAGGCCCAAAAATATCACATATGACTTTTTCTCCAAGAAATATACATGATAAATGGTCTATAAACTGTCAAAAAATGAGTTATTCTAAAAAGGACCCTAACAATTTTTTTAATTTTAGGCTTAAAATAGTCGGAAGTCATCTCCAAAATAAAATTTCGAGGCAACTTGGACAGGCAAAGTTCATTTCAGTGAAAATTGGTTCAAGCTAGGCGTGACTTTTTTTAACTTTTTTGTAAATTCGCTGCACTGGAGTAGAGGTTTCACCGGGGTTGTAAGCCTGGGTTTGAGCTTTGTCAATGGTTGAAGATTGAATATAGCTCTAGATGGATAGCCAACTTTTATATCTCGAGCTTTGTTTTGGAAACTGTGACATGAAGAGAGAAAATGGAGGAGGGAGTGAGAGATCTATGAAGACGGTGGTGGGAGTAATGAATGGAAGAGTTTGCTCTAGTAAAATTAAAATCTTTCTTACCTCTTTTTACAAATCCATTTTTCCAATTTTTCATTCAACTAATTGAATGACTTTTTTAAAATCTTTCATAACCCGATGGTAGAGTGTCTGTACTACCAGGAAGAATGATCCTTTTATCGTCTTGCCAACTCAAAGCAATTTTTTTCTGTTCAATTGAGTGAACTTGATGTTTTCGGCTTCGAATTAGGCACTGAGATTTTGTAAGATTTTCATAGGAAAATAGACAATTTTTATAATCTTCAAACGTAAGACTTTTTAAAGGTGATTTTTTAACACCTTTAGCTTTTTTTCTATCTTCTTTTTCATTTAGAATTTTATATGAATATAATTTTGATCTCAAACCCACGAATTCAGTTAGAATTTTCCCACTACACTCATCTTTCATGAGACCAAGCACTTTTTTTATTTGCAAGAGGAATTCCATAAACATTGTTTGGAGGATAGGCAGATGTATCAAATCTATGTATATCTCTTTTTATATAGTCATAAAAATTTGGAACATTTAGATGATAAATTAGACTATCTGTGTCAGTATAAAGCAATTTTGCATTATTATTAAAAGTCTGCTTCATGTAATTGTAGTGAAAATCATAGATCATTATTTTTGATATGTCGAGGATGGTGAATCCTACATAAATAGGTTTATTAAATTTAATCTTTAATCGATTTCGTTCAATAATAACCATATTTTTATCAAATATACTACAACTGTGGAAATTTGGTTTAGCGATGAGTGCTTTTGCACCGTACCGTCCCTCCCACTGTGTGAGGAGTCTAAAATCTTTATGTTTTCGCACATTTTCCATGATTTTTCCAAATACGGAGTTATTCATTAATTTATAAACATTTTTTTCAAAATCATTTGAAGATTTTTCCCGCATTTCTGTATTTAAATCAATGTAACTTTTTAACCATGGTTTTTGTTCAAACTGTAAAACCCTGTGAATATTATTTAATTTCATACCTTAACTCAAATACTGCTTCAAATTTCTATAATGAAGTATATATTTTTGTTTATTGTGTAGAATTATCATCAGTTTAGGAATTTTACATTTGGAAGCAGGAGGGATGATGTGCAAAATATGAAGCTCTTCTGGATATTCAAAATCAACTTAAAGTATTTAACCAATTGTGGAATCATCCTGAAGATTGAAAAAGTTAATGGTTGAAAAATCGTGTGCCCATTTGAAATTTTGGTATAGTAAATATTCATTCATCGCCGCGCTATATTGATTATTTATATCAAAATAAAAAATACATGATTCTGGATTTAATGGGTTAAAGTCACCCCTCATGAATCTATTATTTGCTTTTGCATATCTGTTGGTGCATTGTGATACACCACCTCCAATAGAATTTTCAATAAATAAAAACATTTCTGGGTCCGTTAGCAATTTCAATTCTATTCCTGTGTATTCCAACACCGTGTCAAAAGCAAGTCCGGGTGCGGTAAAGTAATGCAATGGGTCTAAATGATATGTATCAAAACATTTACTTCTAAACTTTTCAAAAACAGCAGCTAAAAGCAAAATATCATTTTTCAAATATAGATCTGAATATTGACCTAAAGATTTTAATTCAGTAACTTGCCATACTTTGCATGCATGTTGATAACCTTCTTCAGAAATACTTGAATCATTTAATTTAGAATGAAACGCTTCTTTTGAGTGTAAAATTTCTTCTCCTAATTTCCCCCTACTGGTAATCTAATCGTAGGAAAAAACACCTCTTCCTAATAATAAATTAAATTCAGAATAATTTCTAAAGTGCTTTCTTGTAATTACTCTTTTATCATTGCTGAGATATGAAGCTAATTTCTCTAAACTACTTGAAATAAATCTGAAAGAGTCAATAAACCTGAGATGTACATTTGTACCCTCCACATGTTTAGTAAAAGATATATATTTATCTTTATTTACAGGTAATAATTTGATACCCCCTGCAAAACGACTTGCTAAAGTTTTAATTAAAAAATGAGAATCGTTACCAGATAAATTGTGAAATACGATTGGAATTATATAAGAGTTTTTATATCCCAAATTGCATGATGTATGGCTAGCTCCCCTAGATTCACCTGTAAGGTGACAAATATGACAGTTTTTAGCTAAATTGAAATCCTTTTGTTGTTGTAAACTTAGGGGTTCCATTGGTGTAATATTTTTCACATATGATTCAACTCTTTTAGCTCATTCTTTCAATTCATCTATGAACCATTCTACGCAATATTTTTCATTATATACTTTAATATAAGAAATAGAATCATCGAAACTACATTTCATATAATAACCTATACTATAAGGTACATGTTTTTGATACACTTTTGTTTTCGAATTTGAATATGTGTTATTTATCGGTTCTTAAAGACATTCAGTATCAGCATAAACAACGAAAGGAACTTTTTCTTTATTTTTATCATTTTTGAATCTCAATATATTCTCTTGTTCTTCTTTGGTAGACATTATGACCCTACATTTAATTACATTTTCACACTCTATTTTATGCCTTTGAAAAGAAGTTTCCATTTTAAAGTGACATAAACACCTATCACATATTAAAATGGGTTGATGACCTTTTGTTATTTGGGACTTTACTAATCGGGATCAGTTTCTTATCCATGTAAAATGATAAATTGTTCTATGAATATAATAATTTTAGCATCTTCAGTGTAACCTGAATCATTTTGATCAATTTCAGTATTTTCAAGCATTAAAAGATGTATTGCAGGTAAATTTGATTTTTCTTTGCTTATATAGAAAGGAACGATATCACCTTTCTTTTTATTTTCTTCTCGATCTTCCACATAAACATCAATACTCAAACCATTCATTTTTTCAAACCTTTTAACATCAACTAAATTAATAGGGAAATCAATGTCATCATACTTTAATATCTTATTAAAAGGTGAATAAAAACTTATTACATTTGCATTTTGTTCAATAGGTTGTAATGCAGCTACAATAGACCATAGAAAGCAATAGGGATAACTATTTTTTATGTTAACTACAGCTTTATTATCTTGAATGTATTTTGGTAGCCTCATAAATGTTGACAACCCCCCTTGCAATGGGATGTATTTATTAAAATTGACAATCATATTTATAATTTCAATTAAAGACCAACAAGATTATTCTTGATCAAATTCTTCTACCATGATTAAAATTTGTTCAGTTACCTTTTCATCATACCATGCACTCAAATCAGTTGCTCGTAAAATATTTTCATTTTCAGTTTGGAAAAATTGTATATCTTCAACAATTTCATCATCTACTAATGTTTCAAATTTACCATAAAAAATTATATTTACAAAAGTAATTAATTCATTACCCTGGTTGACACAAATAACATCTATTATTAAATCGTATTCAGATTCGGCGAAATTATTCAGACTAGAACGAGTCACTAGCAATTTCACAGGTTAATGAGATGCAGACCCGCGTCATCCTGTGGATATAGGAGAAACGGGAAATTATCTGCTACAACCTCGGTGGCCTAAGTGGTTAACGCTTCAATCATGAATAGTGGCGTTCCCGGTTCAAATCCGGGCTGAGGCAGATTGTTTTCTCGTTTCGCCAAAAAATTATTTGACCAGTAAATCGACTCACGGTTTAGTCTCAGTGTCGGGGGTTGCCTGCAAGTAGCCTTGTTGCTAAGTCTGGAGTATCGAAACGTAAACAGCCAGGGTCGACTGAACCATTTCCATTTGGAATGCATAATATTGCGCAATCTCCGCAAGTGAGTACCTGCGCACTGCACCTCTCTGCTACGCTGATTTTTTTTAGGCAAGAGTCACAACCCTCGTCCCGGGCGCTCAGAACCTGCCTGGGCCAGCAGTTCTAAGAATTACTGAACAGCGAGTGGCTAAACCGAGAGTCGGGTGTAATATGATTTCCATATCATAAACTGACATCGATTTTGACCTATCACTTAAGGTTTACCCTATATTTATTGATAATAATAACAATAAGGATAATTTGTGTGGAACGTTCCTGAAACGTTTCCAAGCGGCGGACATTTCACACGTTCTGTGCTATTAAGGGATGAACGGCTGTTTAACAATTTTATTTTAGGTTATGCAGGCGTTTTACACCGGAAATCGGTATTGTTAGTAAATGATGATTAGATTTCAAAGAAGATTGAAAATTTGTGTATAATTATCTCAAATAACAGGATATTTTTATATTTCACAGGAATAACATCTTTTTAACAGGAATTTACAGGATATATCAATATAAATTTCAAACCAGATTTACGTTTTACATTATCATTCAGAATCCTTAAATTCACGAATTTTAGTTTTCTTGGCGTTTATACCAGTACTGAAGCGCTATGGACGGCAATGGAAGAGCTTCGTAGGAATTGGGAATATTTTTGGATGGTGGCTGGATCACGTGGATGACACGAATGATGTACTAGAATGTCCCTCGGGTGTGAGAGAGAAGTAAGCGGGCGGGAGGCCGTCTATGAAATCGGTAAGGGTATGGGAGCGGGAAAGTATTAGTGTGTGTGCAGAAGGTAATGGAAGGAAAAGAGAAGATGGCGGATAAGCGCAAAACAACGCAATGTGATGTACTGCGGGCAGCCTGCGGCAATTTTTCTGAGGTTAGTATGAGTCGCTTTAATTATAAATTTAAGTTAAGAAATATATTTTAGTTAAATTTTTATGTACAGTGATATTAAAATTTACATTGTTACATATGTATATAATGTATTTTTTTCCAATATAGGATGTATCGAAACATACATGATGAATAGATGATAGAGATCTCTTTATTTATATTTTGGTAATAGAACATATTAACAGAATTTTTCTAATTTTGAAAAAAATTAGAAGGTGGCATGTGCGACCGATAAATCAGCAACGAGATTCTCTAGGAAAGTTGGACATTCTCTTTCAAAAAATCAAAAAGGATTCAGTTTACTTCTTCAAGTATACTCGAATGATTTTACGCTCTTACAACAAATTACTAAAAAAAGTACTTTTTCAATTAAATATTCTTATAATGTGTTATTTCATTTGGTAGATACACAGTTCAAATTTAGTTGATCATGAAATAAATTAAAGTAAACACATTTGAATTCAACATTTTATAAACTCAAATGATTGTTTCAAATATGTTTACTTTCATTAATTTTATAATTTATTACAATTAGAGCCCCACTAAATTCAGGAAGTCTCTTCTTTAATTATAAAAAGACTTACAATATCGTTTTAATGGCAATTTGTGATCATGAATATAAATTCAATTTAGTGGAGATTATGTCATTTGGAAATACAAATGATGCTGGAATATTTGAAGATTCATAATCATCTTCTATTTTGTTCAATGGTGAACTTAATTTACCTGAGAATTTAATGAGGCTGCCACATTCAAATATAGCCTACGCGTTGTTATATTTCTGCTGACGATGCGTTTCCGATGTCTACAAGATTAATCAAACTACCCTGGCATGTATTTGGACGAAACGAAGAGATATTATAATCATCGTTTTCCTCGCGGAAGAAGAGTTATTGAAAACGCATTTGGAATTCTTTCATTGAGGTGGAGAATTTTTTATAGACGTCACAATACACGCGTAGCGCACAGAATTAGGGATTCTTTAGCAAAGTACTTTTAAAGCCCAGCTGGAAGTGTAACTTGTCAACCAGACTACATTAGCCGACGACAGAATAGAGAATAACACTGAATGTATGCATAATACCCATGCATGGATATGGATGAAAGGATCTCTATAAACGGGCTCTCCTGGGTGAGACGAAAGGATCCCTATAAACGGGCTCTCCTGGTATGTGTGATTGTAGAATGGTAAAAGGGTGAAAGAGCCTACCAACACGGGCCTTCTGGATCCCTGGATCGAGGTCCCTCCCGGACCGCTATCCAGTTTTGAATTCAGGACGGGAATGACCAACGGCCCGCACAGCGACCAAGAAACAGCCCTCCGTTGGTATGGTGATCTACGAACGGGTATTCATTGAGTGTTTCACTCAATGTGGCCATCCTCCTAAGCCATGGTTGTAGAGTGATCGTGCCCGTGGCACTTTGGCACCCAGGGGTACCAAGGTGTCCTGACGGCTTCTCGGGGCTCTGCAGGGGCGTACCTTTTATTTCCCTAGCTGCTCGTGGGATCAAAATGGAACACGCAAAAACAAAACAAAAACGAAGGAAGAAAGAGGAAGGGAGGTGGCGGAGGGATTGGGCTCGAACGGCTCTAACATAACCATTTCCTTCCAATCTGTCTCTCTAGCTAGCCAATCTCAAATGGCGGCTGTGCCCCCAGCTCCCCCGGGAGCTGAGGGATTGATGGTCCCCCTGAATGAGGCTATGGAAATAGGAGCGGCCAATGAGTCCCACAAAAAGAACAAAGGCATCAACGGTTCCCAAAAAAGGAAACTGATCAGGCAAGCGCAGCAGGCCAGTAAAGCAGCTGCGAGGGCTGGAACACCGGCAACAATTACGCCGACAATCAGCGCCGAGGCTCAGAAGAGAGGGAGGGGCTCAGAGGACACGCTACCGGGGGAGGGGGTGCTAAGTCTATGAAGAGGCACAAGACAGCCCAGCAGCCGGCGAACGGGAGTCGTCCCTGCACACTGTGGAGCAGTTTGAGCTTTTCAGAGAGGCCACCTGGAGGACGCTCGAAAGAGTGTCTCCGGATCAGTGGCCTAAAATTCGAGACCTCTTTCTGTTGGGGAGGGGTCCTCTTATTCGTCGCAGCCAACCGAAAGAAGGCCTGGGAAGACGCAGACCTAAAAGTATGTGGAGTTGAATTGCTCCAAAGAATGTTGAGGGCTTCGGCGTGGTGCCCAGGTAAGCTGGAAGAACCGTCTGTGGTCCTTGGGCGGTTGGAGGGATTCAACCCCTCACAAAGGGCGGCGTCCTGGCGAATCGACAGGCACGACCGGCCTCAGGAAGAAGAGACAACGGGAGGTAACAAGCACCTCCTAGTTGTGCAAATTTCTGAGTCCCAGACGAGGGCTCTTGCGGTCCTCAACAACAGTCCCTCCTACCACCTAGGATAGTGCAAATTTAGGGTTGCAGGCCAGGGACAAAAGGAGCCTGTCGGGACAGAGGAAGACCGGGAGCAGACCTAAAATGACTGCTCCTGGCCTAACCATTACCTAAATTAACTGCTATCACAGCAAAGGCACCTCTGCGGTTCTGCAGAGGGGCATGGCTGCGAGGCACACAGGTATCTCGCTAATCCAGGAGCGTTGGTCAGTTCGAGATACCATAAGGGCCTGCATACTTTGTAGGGCAGCACGGACATCAACTTAAGAGGTAATGATCTATTGGAATACCTAATCACTACTGATTTATATAATCTTAACACGGTAAGTACCCCGACATTTCGTAACTCGGTCAGGGAGGAAGTCATCAACATCACTCTCTGTACCGCTAGTTTTGGAGACAATATCAATAACTGGAGAGTCTCAGATGAACCCACTCTCTTAGATCACGCACAAATAGAGTTCAAGTTGAAATCGTTCGTACCCGCGAGCCCTAAGTGGGCCAGAAATCCAAGAAGAACGGACTGGGAACAGTTATCCACGGAACTAAGGAGTGCATTCTCGGAGGTGCCCAGGTCAATTGGAGACGTGGACACCCTGGAGATGGCAGCCAAGATTTTCACTGAGGCCTTCAAATCTACTTATGAAAGTAATTGTCGACCCACAAGAGTCTGAAAGGCTGATGAGACACACTGGTGGAACGGGAAACTCGAAGAGCTTCGCAAGGAAACCAGAGAGAGGTTTAGGCAAGGCAGTGCTGGAAAAATGGATGAACTATGGGCCTCATTTACGAAGATGAGGGATGAATACAGGGGTGCAATACGTAAGGCGAAGCAAGAAACCTGGACCAGTGTACATGATCCTGCAGTCAAACCTGCGCCGACAAAGAAACCTTTATATGATCCAGTATAGGTTCCTGTGCGGGTTCCTTTGCGAAGTAAATTCAGGAGCGGTTTCCTGCACAGACACATGTATGGGGTCCTTTACAGAAAGCCATCGCGAAAACTCATGTCATTTATAGCTATAAAGTTTCTGTTATTCCCTTGAAGACCGAACTCACTATGGAGAGAGCCAGGCCACTAGCGAACCCTCGTGGATTAGTTTCTATGTAGGTTCATCTGTAGGATCCTGAACAAATTCCTGTGCAGGAACCGTCAAGATTCCATGCACAGGTTCGTGTGCAGGTTCGTGTCCAGGAAAATGTCCAGGGTCCTCCGAGATTCCTGTATATAAATTTTCAGCTGGATGTCGAAGATGATGCTTGGGAACCCAGATACTCTAACGTCTGCTGAGTTGGACGCCTCCATCACGCGACGTCGCTATTGCTCTCGGAGTTGGCTGGCCTTGGGCTCGTCTACAGTGGCGTATTTAGGGATAACGAGGGATAATGGCGCACAAGGCAAAAAGAAAATCGCCCCCGCCCCCTATTTGTGTAAAAAACTAATTGCCTGCCATACCCTAGATACGCCACTGATTGTCTACCTAGATTTCAGAGCCGTTCAACCTGCATTTAAAAGGACGGCTTCATGGAGCGCCTTGAGCAATACTCTGTAAGTCGTTAAATTCACAACACGCGGAGTTCGTTTAGCTCTTCAAAAGGACGCCCGAAGGGCTTAGCGAATGAGCAAAAGGGTCAACTGTTTCAAACTCCTGCAAAATTAAAAAAATTGACTTAAAATCTTCCAAATTCTTTTTCGACATATTTTGAAATCTTCAGATCTGAAAATTAATCATTAACATAAAATTTTAATGATTTCAAATTTTCCCACAAATCTTATAATCAGTACCGGTAATTTTTTGTTACCGCTTCTAACCATTTTTTTTAACTGTACGGACACTTTTTAAATTAACTTTTCTGGCTATCTATCCTCCTTGAATGTATGAAAACGTTTACAAGTTATAGTGTGGGGGCAAAATATTACGAAGAGAATTATTTCCCAAAATTAAAACATTAATTACGATTAAAATTTGCTCTTTTAGAACTGAAATTGTTTACCGAACAATTTTTTACAGTTTAATAACTGATACGCTAAACTTTATATCGTCCTGCATTAATGTATGGGGACTTACAGACTACGAGTAATTTGCTTATTCATTCATGTATTTGTTATAAAAAAATATTTCATGAAAAAATTGACAAATAATCTTATCAGTGAAAAAAATTTATTTTTGTGGCAACATATTGAAAGTTGAGTTTTTTTCAGGTGTTTATTTTCCTTAATCGTCTGATTTGCTGCAAATTTGTCTAAAAATAATATATTTTTGATAATACTTGATAAAATATAACAATTTTAATTTTCGTAACAATGAGGATAAACAAACTTAAAGATTTGGAAATTTCACGTAAAATAAAATGGGTCTTTCTATTTGAATAGCAATTAAAGGAAATTAAAATCTAAAAAAAAACCTGAAATTAAAATATTTTGGTACAGAAACTGTTTATAACGTTGGTTATATTCAACTATTTGCCACTTTTGTTATCAAATTTGTTTATAATACTTAAACGGATCAATAAGCAAATTATTTGTATTCATTAAATCCCCATGCATTGATTTAGGACTACATAAAGTTTAGCTAAGCAGTTATTTGAAGACCAAAAGTTGTTTGGTAAAAAATTTCATTTTTTTTCGTATGTTGAGTGACAATTTTGTGAATAAACAAACGAAGAAGAAAAAAGCACCGAAATGGAGGATCTTCAGAATTGAATGCACTTTTTTTTTAAATTGATAAATAATCGTTAAAAACATTGTCCTGCTTCATTGAGACTTCTTCATTCGTTCTAAACTAGATACAGCCCATGACTGACAGAATGAAATATAAAAAAATATGTATTCGAACCAAGTTATTATCGCTTTAAATATATTTTGGTAATACATTATGGAGAAATATTTTTAAAAAAACTGAGAAAATGACAAAACATATTTCTTTTTCTTTAAATACTGACGAAGAAACGCTTATTTTTAAAATGATTTGTTACGTTTGTCTACCCACGATAAAATTGTCGTATGAAAGATTTCTCTGGAACGTAAAAGATTATATACATTGTGATATCAGTTCTAACGGATTTCGCAACTAAATTTTTGTCATTAAAACTGGCTAATGAAATGTAAATATCTTATAAGAATAATGTTGATGCCGATAATCTATGAGATAGCGGCTATATGATATATCATATATTCCAATGAAGCACCAGAATATTCTCTCGTTACCCCTTTAACCCAATTCTTCAGTAATACAATTATCAGTTATTCCTCTACTTTGAAAAAATGAGGGTTGTATATACGCTGGTCTTCACCTTGGCAATCACCCTTCATTATATTGGTAAATATAATAGTATTATATGTATATATATATATATATACAAAATTTGAAATTTATCTAATTAATTATTAAAAATATAATAGTATACCGTTGAAAGTTATCTACACGACTAGCGCAGGCGCCACTGTAAATCACTGGTGACTTTAAAATACGATAACTCGGTAGAAGAAAATGCTGGACTTTTATAAATGCTGGATATTTCATATACTTGAAAGATGAAATATCACGTGATTTTTTTTCAAAGTTTGAGAATTTCGCGAATTTTGTACTTCGACATCAACGGGAGGAGTACAACTGTGCACAAAGATACTGTGCGCGTCGATGGCCAGTGATACAACTCTGCACGTTGTGAGCCACGGGCACAACTGTGCACCAGCCCATCTGTGCAATTCACAAGTCCACGTGCACAGATTGTACCCACCCAACTGAACACGTCTCAATTATTACGACCAGATTTTCAACTCCAAGTCGACGTGCACAAATGGTACACTCCGAACTGTACACGTCGGCATTTAGACGTACACAGATGGTACCCTACCAACGGTTCACGTGCACAGATGGAAGACTCCCAACTGTGAACATCTCAATTAATACCATCAGATTTTCGAATTACTAGTCGACGTGCACATATAGGATACTTCCAGGTGTGCACGTCTCAATGAATAGGACCAGATTTGTAACTGATAAGCCTAAGTGCACAGTTGGGGGACTACCATCTGTACACATCTCAACTGATATTATCATATTTTTCACTAACAAGTCCACGTGCACAGATAGTATACTCCCAACTGTGCACTTGCATAAATAGGATACTCTCAACAGTGCATGTGCACAGATGGAATACTCCCACCTGTGCATGTCTTAATTAATACGATTAGGTATGTAAATTAAAAGTTCACGTGCGCAGATTGTACCCTCCCAAATGTGCACGCCTCAATAACTACAATCAGATTTGCAACTCACAAGTCCACATTCACAGATGGTACCCTCTCAATTATGCACGTCTTAAATAATACGATCAGAATATCAATTCACAAGTCCACGTGCACAGATGGTAATCCTCCGAATGGTACATGTCTTAATTATTACGATCAGATTTTCAACTCCCAAGTCCACGTGCACAGATGGTAA
>CAKNYM010030367.1:0-13725 GCA_932195095.1 Andricus curvator
AAATACATGTAAAAATCGAAACTTTGGACAAGTGTTTGTCTAAAAACTGTCCATCTTTCTGACATTTTTCTTTCGAATTTTTAGTTTGCAGGTTCGAAAATACAAGAAAAAATTTTTTTTAGAATTTTTTATCATAAGGCTTTTTTCTGTACATTTGGTACGGGGTCCTTTTACTAAAATCAATGGAATATTTTGGATTTTAAACATTTTTTTCAATTAATTTAAATTCGTTTGCACTTCAGCCTGAATTCTTATTAATTTACCCGGACTTCTTTTAAATTCTTTTTCATTATTTTTAATTCACTCAAATTTTACTCAAATCAGTGAAATATTTTGGATTTAAACAATTTTGTTCAATTCGTTTTGAATACAGCCTGAATTCTTATTAATTTATCCTGAAGTCTTTTAAATTCTCTTGAATTATTTTTAATTCACTAAAATTTTACTTTGAATATTTTGTATTTTAAAAATTTTGTTACACTCATTTAAATTCGTTTGGAATACAGCCTGAATTCTCACTAATTTATCCTGAATTCTTTTAAATTATTTTGAATTTTTTTTATTCACTCAAATTTTACTAAATTTAATGGAATATTTTGGATTTAAAAAATGTTGTTCAATAATTTAAATTCGATTGGAATTCAGCCTGAATTCTTCAAAATTCTTTTGAATTATTTAGAATTTTATTGAATTCACTTGAATTCTTGTAAATTCATTCAATTCTATTTAATTCAATAGATTTTTTTCACTGTTCGTTTTAGTTTTTTTTAATTTCCCTGAAGTCTTTAAAACTGCCCTTGAATTCTTAGGAACTTCATCAGATTCTTTTGAATTCCCTTGAATTTTTTGTAATTCACTCCAAATTTAACGAATTTAGTGATTTTTTATAAATATCTTTAACTTGTTTGCAATTCTCTTCAATTTTTATAAATTTCATCGAATTCTTTTCGTTTCCCCTGAATTCTCTCGAATTTTATTTAGTTTTTTTTTAGTTTCTTTTCAATTCAATAAAATGTTTGTGTTCTTAAAGTGGCCTCTGGTCCGGAAAATGACCGAGAATTTTTTGAGACTGGGAATTTTACAAATTTTGAATTTTTTTACAATTTTGAGAAGAAAAATCTAGCAAATATGCAATTTAAAATAGGTTCGATACATTTTTTTCTTAAATTTTAAGTTTAATTTTTTTTTTCAATTATCAAATTATTCAGTTTAAGATGCGTAATTGTAAATATTTTATTTTCAAAATTCTCCTTTTTAGGTCTTTATTTTTAAGTGTACATTTTCAATTTCCAGAATTTTAAAATATAGTTTTGAAAAGACAACAAATTAAAAGCATTTGAAATGAAAGTTTTTTGATAAAAAATGTTTTAATTTGATCAGCTGTGAACATAAATTAAATAAATATTTTTTTTAATCAGTCGTGGTTCAAAAATTGAAAAATAGTTGATTATATAAGACGCTTTTATTCAATTTCAAATCTTATTAAAATATTGTTTCCGTCTAAAGTTTTCCATTTTTATTCCATTCAATTACAAATTTATAATTAAAAAAATAAAATAAAATTGTTGAATTTCGATGTACAAATAATAATTGTAGACTTATTTATTTGAATCTATTTAAAAATTAAAATAATTTAACATCTAATTTAAAAAATCTTAAGTTTAGAAACATTCTAATCGTTAAAATTTTAAAATAATAATGAATTTGCAGTTCAGTTTTGATTGCCTCAAGTGAAACAATTTCCAGTCTTAAGCATTGGAATTTTCTAATTTTCGGGAATTTTTCTTCTTGATTAAAATTGACACCTTGAATTTTTAATAGTTAAGATTTGAAATTATTTGAGTTTTAAAATACCAATTTGTAATATTTTCAAGTACAATATCTTTCTGTTCTTAAGTTCTAATCGTTCATTTTTTAATTTAAAGGATTTTAAATATAGTTTTGAAGGCTTGAACAATTAATTCTTCCTGAAATCTCTGAAATATTTGTGAAATCTTTTGTAATCTGAAATGATTTCTTGAAATCTTTGTAAAATCTATGAAATCTTTCTGAAATTTTTGATATTTTTGTAAATTATTTTTCTCTCTTGTTTCCAGTATGATTAACATCTTTGAAATTTTTTTAGTCCATATAAAATCTTTGAATTTTGCTGACATTTCTGTGAATTATTTTTCTCTCTTGCTTTCAGTGTAGTTAACATCTTTGAAATCTTTTGAAATCTAAAAAAATGTTTTGTAATTTTTTTAATCCGTGAAAAATCTTTGAATTCTTTGACATGCAATTTTTTGAAATTTCCAAAGATTTCATGAAATCTTTGTAAAATCTATTAAATCTTCCTGAAATTTTTGACATTTTTCTCGATTCTTTTTCTCTCTTGTTTCCAGTATAATTAACATCTTTGAAATCTTTTTAAAGTTCAAATATTTCTTGAAATTTTTGAAATCTTTGATATTTTTGTGAATTCTTTTTCACTCTTGTTTCCAGTCTAGTCAACAACTTCGAATTTTTTTTAAATCTCAAAAGTTTTCTTGTAATTTTTGAAATCTTTTATATTTTTGTGAATTCTTTCTCACACTATGTTTCCATTATAGTTAAAATCTTTTGAAATCTCTAAAAATTTCTTGAATTTTTTTAATCTGTGTAAAATCTTTGAATTCTTTGACATGATATCTTTTGAAATCTCAAAAGATTTCTTGAAATCTTGTAAATTCTATTAAATCTTCCTGACATTTTTTTTTATTCTTTTTCTCTCTTGTTTCCAGTATAGTTAACATCATTGAAATCTTTGAATTCTTTGACATTTCTATGAAATTTTTTTCTCTCTTGCTTCCAGTATAGTTAACATCTTTAAATTCTCTGAATTTTTTTGATATCTCAAAAGATTTCTTGTAATTTTTTTAATCCGTGTAAAATCTTTGAATTCTTTGATATTTTTGTGAATTCTTTTTCTCTATTGCTTCCAGTATAGTTATTATCTTTTAAATTATTTGAAATCTCAAAAAATTTGCTGCAATCGTTGTAAAATATTAGAAATTTTTTCGGGTTTTTCTCTTGCTTCCAGTATAGTTAACATCATTGAAATATTTTTAAAATCTATGAAATCTTTCTGATTTTGTTATTTATATAAGTTTTTAGTTTAATTTAACACTTATCGAAGATGTTTACTCATATATCTGCATGTATCAGTATTTTTTAATTGACGTGGGATTTTCTTTTGCAGATATCGTCGATCCAAACCGGGACGGTTTCGTTTCGCTTCAAGAGTACATGGCTTTCATGATCAGCAAGGAGACCGAGAATGTTCAGAGTTCAGAGGAAATAGAAAATGCATTCCGGGCAATCACAGCAGCAGACCGTCCTTATGTCACCAAGGAGGAATTATATGCTGTAAGTTGATTCAATTTCTCTTGAAACCAGAAAAACTCTTTTAAAATCTTTAAGTAAGACGTAAAATTCCCCTTTTTTTGACCATTTAATGCAGTTAAATATAATCTCGATTCATATTTTAAATAATCCTATAATTATTTATTAAAAAATTACTAAATTTAAATTTTCGTTCGGAATAATGAAAGGAAAACTCGATTTTCTGTTAATTAAAACAAAGAGTTCTGAACTGAAGAAAGAATTTTATTTTTCATTTGAGTTTTCTTCTGTCTGATGAGATAAACAAGTAGAAAAAATTAATCGCAGCATTTTTAGACCATTTTGAAAATGTTTCAAATCGAATAACATAAAACTAAGGTTTTCATAGATAATTTTAAATTTCAAATTTAAATCTTTAAAATAAATAATCTTGTAATAAAAATTTTAAAAACGTAACCACTTAAAATTTAAAAATATATAATTTTTTACAATATAGACAATGAAACCGTTGAATTTTGTCATAAAAAATACCAATTTCTTGCGGAAAATATTGACATAACATATTGTTCAAATATTGTAAATATTCTTTCAAATCTAATGATTTTTTTATGAACAATATCAATTTTAGTACGTAAAAAAACTAACAAGAAAATTATTGAAGTTCTTAAATCTTTTTTTAAATCTAATTTTATAAATTAAAATTACCAATTTCCAACGAAAAACACTAAAATAATGCAAAATTGTTAAAATATTCTAAATCTTTCTCAAATTATAATGATTTTTGTTTGATAATGCCGATTTTCGAGGTAAAATTCCAACGTAAAATTCTAAAAAAATCTGAAATTGTTCAAGCGTGTACATTTGATTATTATAAACCAAAATCATTGGATTTAAATCTTATAATTTTTTGTTTAAAAATACAAATTCCCCATGTTAAATGACAACATAATTTAAAATTGTTAAAAAGTTGTGAATCTTCATTGAAATATAATTTTTTATGAAAAATACCAATTTCCGACAAAAAACACTAAAATAATCGAAAATTGTTAAAAGATTCTAAATCTTGGTCAAATTATAATGATTTTTGTTTTAAAATACCAATTTTTGGTGTGAAACGCTGACGTAATCTAAAATTATTGAAAAATTATGAATTTTCTTTGAAATCTAATGATTTTTTAATTAAATTTGCAATTTCCGACGAAAAAAACACAATCCGAAATTATTCAAGCTTATAAATTTTATTAATTTAAACAAAAATCCTTGGATTTAAATCTAATTATTCTTTGTTTAAAAATACCAGTTTCAGGGGAAACATTTATAAAATTGTAAAAAAAAATATGAACCTTTAAAATCTAATGATTTTTGCTTAAAAACAAAATATTTTCTGTGAAAAACGTTAAAATAACCTGAAATTGTTTAAAATTGCAAGTTTTGTTCAAACGTTAATGATTTTTTTTTAAATAATAATTTTTAAGTAAAACGCTAACATGACCTAAAATTGTGAAAACTTGTGAATCGTCTTCAACATGTTTTTTTTTTAAAGGAAAAATACCAATTTCCGACGAAAAAATCTAAAATAATACAAAATTGTTAAAAAATTCTAAATATTGTTCAAATTATAATGATATTTGTTTTAAAATACCAATTTTATTGTAAAACGCTATAATGTAACTTAGAATTGTTAAAGAATTATGAACTTTTAAAGTCTGATTTTTATTTTTAAAAAACGATTTCGTGTGAAAAACGTTGATATAACCGGAAACTGTTAACGTAACCTAAAATTGTTGAAAAATTATGAACCTTTAAAATCTAATTATTTTTGTTTAAAAATGTCAATTTCAGGTAAAAAAAACGCTAACAAAACCGAAAAACGCCAACTTGTTGAAAAATGTTTTATTTTTGTAATCTAATAACTTGCGATTAAAAATACCCATTTCCGGTGTAAAATGCTAACATAACCTAAAATTGTTAAAAATTATTAACTTTTAAAATCTAATGTTTTTTTTTTGATAAACCGATTTCCTGTGAAAAAAAGTGAATACACCCAGAAGCTGTTAAAAAATTGCAAATCTTGTTTTTCAAACTATAATGATTTTTGTTTTAAAATACCAATAATTGGAGTAAAACGCTAACGTAACCTAAAATTGTTTTTAATTAAAAATACCCATTTCCGACAAAAAATACTAAAATAATCAAAAATTGATCAAAGATGCTAAATCTTATCCAAAATATCAAATTGTTAATTATGAACCTTTAAAATCTAATGATTTTTGTTCTAAAAAACCAATTTTTGATATAAAACACTAACATAACCTAAAATTGTTGAAAAATTGAGAATCTTGTTGATTTTTATGTGAAAATGCTCATTTTTAGTGAAAAAAACTAACGCAACCTAATTTTTTTTAATTTTGAGTCTTCCTCGAAACTTTATGATTTTATATCAAAATTCTTTTTTTTTAATACTAATTTCCAATGATTATTATATTATATTTTTTTTAAATTATATTTTTTTTAGAAATGAAAATCTCATAAATTTTCAGAAGAAATATCTATTATTAATTTTTATCATTTTAAAAATTTTTACGATTCTGATTGAAAGTTATAAAGTTTTTAATGCATATTTCTAAAATAGTTTAATTTTCAAGGCCACCAACTTAAAATTACTGTTCAGTTTTGAAAGCATTTTTTCTAATTTTGACTGTTTTTTGTTTTTGATATCAAAACATATCTTAATTTCTTATAAATTATTATAGATAATTTTCTGCAAGACAGTTGAATTTTATACCGAATAGTTAAATTTTCTAACCCACTGTTGAATTTTCAAGACAAAAAAAACTAATTTTTTATAAAAAAAATTGAATTTTCCACATAACGGTTGAATTTGCTACCAATTAGGCAAACTTTCAGTTAAAAAAAATAATAATTTTTAGCCAAAAAATAAACTAATTTTTATTGAAGTATTTTAATTTTCAACCAAATAGACGAGTTTCCCACTAAAGTTAGGAATTGTTAATAAAAAAAAAAGAATTTTTAAGACAGCAGTTCAACTTTCAACTAACGAGTTTAGTTTGAAATTTCTACCAAAAGTTGAATTTTTTAATCAAAAAGGCATATTTTCAACAAAAGTTGCATTTTCAACCAAGAAAGGTTTTTCCGTCTAGAAAAACGATATTTCTACAAAACAATTGAATTTTCAAACAAATATTTAAATTTTCAACCTATAAGATGAATTTTAAAGCAAAAAGATTAATTTTCTACTAAAAAAAAGGATTCTCAACAAAAAATAGAAATTTTTAACCCATTAGTTGAATTTTCAACCAAGGAAATTAACTTTCTACCAAAAAGATGAATTTTAAACAAACTAAATAAATTCTCAACCAATTAATTGAATTTTGAAACTAAAAAATATCAATTATTAACCAAAAATGGAATACTTAAATTTTCATTTGAAAAAATTATTTTGAATATAAAAAAGAATTTTCTACAAAACAGTTGAATTTTGAATTTTAGTTCAGCTTTCAACTAAAGAGATGAATTTTTCACTAAAATTATGAATTTTTGGCAAAAAAGTTCAGTTTAAAGAAAGCAGTTCAACTTTCAATCGAAGAGTTGAATTTTCAACCTAAAAAGATTAATTTTCAACAAAAAATGTATTAGGTGATATTTCACCTAACTACCAATAAAGACAAATTTTTACAAAATTTTATTTTTGCGAGATAATTTTTCAACTAAAAGATGAATTTTTGAAAAAAGTGTTGTATTTTCAATAAAATCATTTAATTTTGAATTTTCAATAAAGTTTAAAGAAATATTCAAGTTCATTTTTAACATTTTAAAAATATTATGTTAGAAAACTGGAAAAATTTCTTCGAAAATAATAGGTGACAAATAGCTGTTTAATTAAGACAGTTTAGAAAAATTGTTTAGCTGAAAATTTAACTATTCCATTTTTAATTGCATATTTACCTTTTTAGTCGAAAATTCAACTGTTTGGCTGAAAATTTATATTTTAGTTGAAAATTCAACTACTTGGTTGAAAATTCGTGGATTTTGTGGATAATCAATTCATTTTTTCGATAAAAAATAAATATTATCGATTGAAAATTAGGGTTTTGTGTTGAAAATTAATATTTTGGATTGTAAATTCAATTATTTGGTTAAAAATTAATCTGCTTTGTAGAAAATTCAACAATTTTGTTAAAGTCATTTTTTTGTTGAACACATGTAACTGTTTTGTTGAAAATTCGTCTTTTCGGGCTAAAAATACACTACTTTGGTAGAAAATTCAATCATTTTGTTGGCAATTAATTTTGTTTGTTAAAAGTTTATGTATTTTGTAGAAAATTAATGTTGTAACTGAATATTTAACTATTTTAATTGTAAATTCACCTCTTTAGTTAAAAATTTACCTTTTTGTTGACAATTTGCCTTTTTGGGTTAAAAGTTCAACTACTTTGGTTGACAATTCTACTATTTGGTTGATAATGAATATTTTTTCTGGGAAATTCATCTCTTTTGCTGAAAATTTATTTTTTTAACTGAATATTTAACTACTTCAGTTGAAAATTCATGTCTTTAGTTGAAAATTTTACTTTTTTGTTGAAAATTCGTCTTTTTGGGGTTACAAATTCAACTACTTTAGTTAAAAATTCAACTATTTGATTGACAATTAACTTTTTTTGTCAAAAATTCATGTGTTTTGTTGAAAATTCACCTTTTTGGTTGAAAATTCGTATTTTTTAACTGAAAGTATAACTATTGCTGATAAAGATTCATAATTTTCAAAATTCATTTTTTTGGTTAAAAAGGAAACTATTTTGTTGAAAATTCGTCTTTCTTGGTTGAAATTTTCACTCTTCGATGGACATTTGAACTACTTTTTTAAAAGTTTAACTATTCGGTTGAAAATTCATGTATTTTGTTTAAAATTCGTTTTTTTTCAGTAGAAAATTATTTTTCTTAATAAAAAATTCATGTTTTTGGTTGAAAATTGAACTATTTGGTTGAGAAATTAACTATTTTGTTGAAAATGGTTAATTTTTGTTTGAAAATTAATTTTTAACGGGATATATAACTATTCCAGTGGAAAATTCATCTCTTTGGTTGAAAATTAATTATTTTGTTGAAAATTCTTTTCTTTAGTGAAAATTAATTTTTTAACTGAAAGTATAACTGTTGCTGATGAATTTTTATCATTTTGAAAATTCATCTCTGTGGTTGAAAATTCTTTTTTTTTATTGAAAATTTAACTATTTGGTTAATAATTAATTTTTTTTCTTTGAAAATAAACTTATGTTTTTAATATTAGAAATATAAAATATATATTAATAATTTTAATTAATAATATTAAATATATTAATAGATATTAATTATAATAAAATTTTGTTTCCAGAACCTCACAAAAGAAATGGCGGATTACTGTGTGGCACGGATGAAGGCTTATGTCGATCCAAAAACGGAACGACCAATCACCGGGGCGCTAGATTACATAGAATTTACTCGCACCCTCTTCCAAAATTAATTATTATTATTACACACAAAAAATTCGAATTAGAGCTGCTTTCGTATTATATAATCAAGACTAATATTGCTTAATATTTGCACGACTAGTATTGGGTCCCAAAGTCTGGGGCGTTTTTCATTTTTCTAGTGGAATTTTTCACGCGTTATTTGGCAGCTTATCGTATGCTCTTTATTAATATATTTATATTAAATATTCAAACTTTACCCCGAGAAGATAGAAAAAAAAAGAAAAAAGTTTGAGGCGGTCAAGCTTTCCAAATATTGTCCATTAATCTTAATTTTGAATTGTTTTTCAAAAGAGAAAAAGAGGTGGAATATAAAACTGTTTCCAGATGAGATATTATTTATACTTGGTTTTATTGGCATAATAAAGAGAAAGAATATAAATAAATTGGATAGAGTGTTTTTTGTCCTATACTCAATTTATTGAATTTTCAGGAAAATTAATTGAAACCGTTTAATATTAAATAAAATGTAAAAATTTATCATAATATATAATATGGAATTTAAAGAGGTAGAATAGGGAAAAACGCCTTGAGCCAATCAATTTCTTTTGTTGGAAGAAATTTTTTTTCCAAGACTTTTACTGCAAAACATATTTAAGTTGAGAATGATTAAATTTAATTTAAAAAATTTGGAATGCCTTTTTGGAATAGTTCAATTTTGAAGATTTAAAATTGAAATTGATTTAATTTTACAGATTTGTAATTGAAATTTGTTCAATTTTACAGATTTACAATTGAAGATTCTTCAATTTTGAAGATTTCAAATTGAAATTTATTCAATTTTACAGATTTGCAATTGAAATTTGTTCAATTTTACAGATTTACAATTGAAGATTCTTCAATTTTGAAGATTTGAAATTGAAATTGATTTAATTTTTAAGATTTACAATTGGAGATTCATTAATTTGTAATCTTTATACTTTAAAATAATGTAATTTTCAACGTTTCTTTAATATGTAGTTCAATTTTGACGATTTGAAATTAAAGAATATTCAATGTGTATAATCGAAAAAAATGCAATTTTGAATGATTTTGTTGGAATAGTTCAATTTTGAAGATTGAAAATTGAAAAATATTCAATTTTGAAGATTTAAAATGGAGAAATATTCAATTTTGGAGATTTAAAATTGAGAAATATTCCATTTTGAAGGTTTAAAATTGAGAATTATTCAGTTTTGAAGATTTAAAATTGAGAATTATTCAATTTTGAATAATAAAAATTAAGAATTATTCAATTTTGAAGGCTTACAATTGAAGATTCATTAATTTGATTTGTTATACTTTAAAATGATGAAATTTCGAATGATTTTGTTGGACTAGTTCAATTTTGAAGAATTAAAATTGAGAAATATTCAATTTTGAAGATTTAAAATTGAGAATTATTCAGTTTTGAATAATAAAAATTAAGAATTATTCAATTTCGAAGACTTACAATTGAAGATTCATTAATTTGATTTGTTATACTTTAAAATGATGAAATTTCGAATGATTTTGTTGGACTAGTTCAATTTTGAAGAATTAAAATTGAGAAATATTCAATTTTGAATAATAAAAATTAAGAAATATTCAATTTTGAAGATTTAAAATTGAGAATTATTCAGTTTTGAAGATTTAAAATTGAGAATTTCCAGTTTTGAAGATTTAAAATTGAGAATTATTTAATTTTGAATATTAAAAATTAAGAATTATTCAATTTTGAAGACTTACAATTGAAGATTCATTAATTTGTATTGTTTATACCTTAAAATGATACAATTTTGAATCGTTTTTGGAATATTTCATATTTGAAGATTTAAAATGCAAAATTTTTCACTTTTGAAGATTTAGAATAGAAATTTATTCAATTTTACAGATTTAAAATTGAAAATTCTTCAATTTTAATGATCCGCAATTTAAAATTATTCAATTTTCAAGATTTACAATTGAAGATCCATTAATTTAGAATGTTTATAGTTTATGATGATGTAATTTTGACGTTTTTTTTGAATATTTAATTCCACTTTAAAGATTTACAATGGAAAATTTTTCAATTTTAAATATTTGCACTTGAAGACTTTTCAATATTTATTTTCTAAGATAAGAAATTATGGAATATTAAATGCCTTTTTTGGAATAGTTCAATTTTGAAGATTTTAAATTGAAATTTATTCAATTTTACAGATTTTCAATTGAAATTTCTTCAATTTTACAGATTTACAATGAAAGATTCTTGAATTTTGAAGATTTGAAACTGAAATTTATTTCATTTTTAAGATTTACAATTGAAGATTCATTAATTTTGTAATGTTTATACTTCAAAATAATATAATTTTGAACGGGTCTTTTATTTTTATTATTTCTTCATTTTTAATCATTTTTTGAATAACTAGTTCAATTTTAAAGATTTAAAATTGAGAAATATTCAGTTTTGAAGATTTAAAATTGAGAATTATTAAATTTTGAAGATTTGCAATTAAAGACTCTTCAATATTTAATTTCTATGATCAGAAATTATGCAATTTTGAATGCCTTTTTTGGAATTTTGAAGATTTCCCATTGAAATTTATTCAATTTTACAGATTTTCAATTGCAATTTCTTCAATTTTACAGATTTACAATTAAAGATTCTTCAATTTTGAAGATTTGAAATTGAAATTTATTTCATTTTTAAGATTTACAATTGAAGATTCATTAATTTTGTAATGTTTATACTTTAAAACAATGTAATTTTGAACGGGTGTTTTATTTTAATAAGTAGTTCAATTTTGAAGATTTACAATGGAAAATTCTTTAATTTTGAATATTTGCAATTGAAGAATTTTTAATGTGCATAATCGAAAACGATGCAATTTTGAATGATTTTTTTTGGAATAGTTCCATTTTTATAGATTTAAAATTGAGAAACAATCAATTTTGAAGATTTAGAATTGAGAAGTATTTAATTTTGAAGATTTAAAATTGAGAATTATTCAATTTTGAAGATTTAAAATTGAGAATGATTCAATTTTGAATATTCAAAGTTCAGAAATATTCAATTTTAAAGATTTAAAATTGAGAAATATTCAATTTTGAAGATTCAAAATTGAAAATTTTTCAATTTTAAATATTTGCAATTGAAGGCTCTTCAATATTTAATTTCATTAATAAAATATGATGAAATTTTGAAAGCCTGTTTTGGAATAGTTCAACTTTAAAGATTTCAAATTGAAATGTACTCAATTTTACAGATTTGCAATCGAAATTTGTTCAATTTTACAGAATTACAATTGAAGATTCTTAATTGTGAAGATTTGAAATTGAAATTGATTCAATTTTTAAGATTTACAATTGAAGATTCATTAATTTTGTAATGTTTATACTTTTAAATAATGTAATTTTGAACAGGTGTGTTTTTTAATAAGTACTTCAATCTTGAAGATTTACAATGGAAAATTCTTTAATTTTGAATTTTTGCAATTGAAGAATTTTTAATGTGTATAATCGAAAACGATGCAATTTTGAATAATTTTGTTGGAATAAATCAATTTTGAAGAATTAAAATTGAGAAATATTCAATTTTGAAGATTTAAAATGGAGAATTATTCACTTTTGAAGATTTAAAATGGAGAATTATTCACTTTTGAAGATTTAAAATTGAGAATTATTAAATTTTGAAGATTTACAATGGAAGAGTCCTTAATTTGTATTTTTATACTTTAAAATCATGCAATTTTGAATGATTTTGTTGGAATAGTTCAATTTTGAAGAATTAAAATTGAGAAATATTAAATTTAGAAGATTTAAAATTGAGAATTATTCAATTTTGAAGATTTAAAATTTGAGAAATATTCACTTTTGAAGATTTAGAATTGAAATTTATTCAATTTCACAGATTTACAATTGAAGATTATTCAATTTTGAAGATTAAAAATGGAGAATTATTCAATTTTAAAGATTTACAATTGAAGATTCATTAATTTGTATTATTTATACTTTAAGATGATGCAATTTTAAATGATTTTGTTGGAATAGTTCAATTTTGAAGATTCAACATTGAAAATTTTTCACTTTTGAAGATTTAGAATTAATATTTATAAAATTTTACAGGTTTAAAATGGAAGATTCTTCCATTTTAATGATCCGAAATTTAAAATTATCAATTTTTTAAGATCACAGTTGAAGATTCATTAATTTGTAATGTTTATAGTTTATGGTTATGTAATTTTTACCTTTATTTTGGAATATTTAGTTCCATTTTTAAGATTTACAATGGAAAATTTTACAATTTTAAATATTTGCAATTGGAGGCTCTTCAATATTTAATTTCTATAATAAAATATTATGAAATTTTGAAAGCCTTTTTTGGAATAGTTCAATTTTGAAGATTTTAAATTGAAATGTACTCAATTTTACAGATTTGCAATTGAATTTTGTTCAATTTTACAGATTTACAAGTGAAGATTCATCCATTTCGAAGATTTGAAATTGAAATTTATTCCATTTTTAAGATTTACAATTGAAGATTCATTAATTTTGTAACGTTTATACTTTAAAATAATGTAATTTTGAACGCGTTTTTTTTTGTTTTTTGTTTTTTTTTTTAATAAGTAGTTCAATTTTAAAGATTTACATTCTTTAATTTTGAATACTTGCAATTGAAGAATTTTTAATGTGTATAATCGAAAACGATGCAATTTTGAATGATTTTGTTGGAATAGTTCTATTTTAAAGATTTAAAATTGAGAAATATTCAAGTTTGAAGATTTAAAATTAAGAATTCTTCAATTTTGAAATTTTAAAATTAAGAACTTATTCAAGATTGAAGATGGAAAATTGAGAATTATTCAATTTTGAAGATTTAAAATTGAGAATTATT
>CAKNYM010030368.1:1318-17684 GCA_932195095.1 Andricus curvator
GTTGGGAAAAACTACCTGGCGCCCTTCAGGCATTTCTTGGACTCATTTTGAGTCCAAGCTTATAGTAATCAACAGAATTGGGTCTTTGCATTGAAAAGTCAGTTATAATATGTATACATATATATATATATATATATATATATATGCGTGTGTATGTGCGTTTATATTTATATCTACATATTCATGTGTATGTATGCATGCGGGTGTACATGTTTCCGTGTATATATGTTAACCCTCAACTACATAAGCGTATGCAAGAGGCAACTTATGCAGGTAAATATTAGATCTAAAGCCAAGACGACGAACAAAAAAGGGGGAAGAGGGGGGGGGGGGCATTATCTTTCCTTACTCCAAGGTCAGCCTAAATTTCGAGGACGAAATGAAAAAATTCTGGTGTGGTTTGTTACGAACCAGTTCACATGGCTACATAAAATTTCCTTCGCTCATGAGTTAACGTAGCATCAAATATTATTCCATGCTATGTTAATTCAAATGCAGTGCATAGAAGGGACACTCTGTATCACTCGTAATCCGAGAGCTTTTATATTATGCTGACGCAGCATTCCAAGCTCTCGAGGAACTAGCCTGCGAGCTGACCTCGGGAATAAAGAAATATAATTTAAAATATTTAATAGCTCTCTTTCCCTTTGGGAAAGATTTGAACATTAAAACGCAACTGCCCTCCAGGACCAACACCCCCCTCCCTCTTCTAAATATGTATAGGCTAAGGAAAGGGGTAGTTATATAAGCTACTCCCATGATTGTAAGTACGAGAAAGCGAAAGAAGGAAGGAACGACGAGCCGCTAACAACAGACCGCAGCGGCATCCATGCACACATGCACATTCACTTCAAACACCATGCACGATTTCTCTCTTGTACAGGCCACGTATATCACGTATATCTCTTTTCTTTCCACAGTCTCCTTACATAGATCCATCCCGCTCACCGCCGTACGCTCTCGGCTGATCGACTTGACTGCGGTACTGACAGCATGCCCGAGCACGTGGGCGCACCATAACATTGTCACGTGCTCGGTCAGCTAAAATAAAAGCTAAGACTCTCTATTCCCTATAAAAATATATACATGCACACATGCATGTATTTTCATCTATTTACTTGGGGTCGGAAATAATACACATTTGGAATAAAATCTAAGTTGAAAATTCCGGCCCGCATTAACCACAATGCGAATTGAATTCTTAAAAAAAAAAAAAAACATAATTATAAAAGAATAGTGAAAATTCTTGAGTCCGCAAACGCTGACGAGGTTCCTGCCTCGCAGCTGCAAAAGGCCCACGTTAAGAAATTCAGCTACTTGGCTCGAAAAATTTGCAAACGCCGCTTCAAGTCTCACGAAGTTTCCTTCCACCTTTATTCACATCTTTCCAATCAGCAGAAATCCCTCCCTTCCTAAAAAAAATTCCACAACTCTGCTAATATCCCTACCTGAAGTCCGAGAACCCGAACCCGAGCCAATCGTATTTGTAATCCCTATGGTCTCAAAGGAAATACTCGAGCTCCAGGAAATCGAGACCCAAAGGTTTAATAATCACGACGAATTTTCGTCCTTTTTCGAAAGATTATTGAATCAGGCTTGAACTGTCGAGGTGCGTAGTGCTCCCAATGTTGCTCCCCAACCGCACTGCGCATGCGTCGCGCCGAATTTCTGATTGGCTGCATAGCGCGCGCTTATTTAAAATGTTTAAAATATGCAAATTAATTGTTTTGAACAAATAATAATTAGAAAATGCATAAAAATACATTTTTTATTGCAAAATATACTTTCGCAGTCATAAATATAATAATTATTTGATTTCACTGCTGAAAACACATTATTCCTTCGGACATCGAAGAAAGACAAATTTTTTCTCATAATTCATTAATTTCATTTTTTTTCATAGAAAATAAGTGTTAAGAACTTGAATATGTTTTTTTTAAACTTTTCTACCCTTTCAGTTTTGGATTCTCAGTAAAAAAACTGATCTCTTTGTGTTTTCAACAGTGAAATCAAATTATTATTATATCTGTGACTGCGAAAGTTTATTTTGCAATGAAAAATATATTTTTATGCATTTTCTAATTATTATTTGTTTAAAACAATTGATTTGCATATTTTAAACATTTTAAATACGCGCGCGCTAAGCAGCCAATCAGAAATTCGGCGCGACGCATGCGCAGTGCGGTTGGGGAGCAAGATTGGGAGCACTGGAGGTGCATCGGACAGAAATCAAAATCGCAGTAACTTGGGCAACCTGGCACGAGGCGGAACTACCCAGACCTTTGTCCGTCTGAGTCGGGATTAAGTAAATCAAAGTAATTTTCTGTCATTGGGAAATCTAGCCCATAAGCCCCGAAGCTTCTTTCCGGGTCAACGAAAATTCTTCTTATTTTCGGTACAAGAAAGCTACAGACTGCCGGGATCGATGGATTGACCGGGAAAATTAGGTCTCTTCAGTCCGGACGTAAAAATTAAATTAAAACTCCGTCCGACGGGAGGCAGGCGCGTAACGGGAGTGTCGTAGTACGTCGTGTCCTATCCGGCCTGTGTAAAAACAAAATTGAGATTATTCCAGAAGGAATCACCCCTTTTTGAATCTCAAAACAAAAAGGGGTGATCTCGTCGTAAAGCCTATAATTCACTTTCATGAGAAATAGATACATCATCTATTTCTCATAAAAGCGAATTCGGTAGTGTTCGCTCGTGATCTGTGCATGGGCGCGATTATAAAGAAAAAGACTAGAGTTAATTATTGCTAAATAATTATAGCACAACTTCAAATTTTGCCCGCACGAGACGGGAAAAATAAGGAGAGGGCACGTTCGTTCCCCTTCCTATCGCCTTTTCACTCTCTAGCGGTAGACCTAAGGACAAGTACGGTAAGAAATTGTATCGTTTCAATTATTATTCTTATGACTACTTAATTTTTTTGGAATTGAATTTCTAATAAATTGTTATCCGAGAATCTGATCATAAAAGAAGGAATGTATCATTGGCTTTACCGGTCCCTTTGTCTTGCTTAAGTAAGGTTTTCAGGGACAACGACTCTCAGTCCGAGAGTAGGGGTACCAACCCACAACAAAAATAAAATAGGAAGACGAGTCTCTCGCCCTTCCTCCAGTTTAGGGGAAGCCTCCCCCCGCGCATAATCAAAATACCAAATCTTTCTAAGTCTCATTTTTTCTGCGGAAGTTTAGCAGCTTTTGACCGGGGATTAAATTAGGGAAAAATTAAAGTGTTTTATCGTACGTGACAAACTGATGGTGGCAGCGGTGTGGCCTACCCCTGCTGTTGTCTCCACTCGGCTTATGCTACTAGTAACTTTTGTTACTAGGCGGCTATATAAATAAAAAATAAAAAAAGTTCCTATATCTATAAATAAACAGCTATACATTTTTATAATCAAATTTTTCAAAATTCAGAATTTCATGTGTGACTCATCGTTCCCAATGATGGTAGCAATACCACAATGTCAATAATCAGATGAACTTTCGAAAAATAAGTACTTTCAAGTTAAATCAAAAACCCATGGGCATTAACTTGCCGGGGACCCAGCATTAACTTGCCAGGTACTTTTGATTTGGCCGTATACCGGATTTTGGTTCCAGAACTATTCTCGTGTGGACTATTATAAATCGTAATTACGGTATTAATCAGGCTCGGTCAACTCTGTACAGCGAAATGGCGAAGTTTTAGGACATGGGCGCGGGGACACAGAGGCATTGAGGGGTGCGATATTAGTTCTCTGGCCCATCGCAGATGGCGCTAACTTTCAACGCCAACGGGTGCGGCGATGTAAAAAGCGCGTGCGCGGCAAATTGTTTGTTGTGGCACGTGGCTGTCAAAATACATGTGACTCCAAAAAGTAAATTAAATTTCAACCTCAAAATTATTGAATGATTTACTCGGAATTGGTTGAATTTTCCGGATTAAACACACTCTCTTCTAATTCAGCAACTCAATATCTCGGGAGCAAACTTTTATTTTTTGTTTAAACATAAAATTTCACTTTTTATTGTCATCCGCAACCGAGCCTGTTCCAATTTCAGGTTCCTGTCACTTCGCGATTGTAAACTTCGATATTCTATTTCTCGGAACTAGATAATTGTTTTTAATCATACTGTTTTGGTCTCAATTTAGAAAGACTTTAGCTCGGGAGTAAACTTTTGTTTTATCTCTAAATGGTGCTTTCGTTTTT
The DNA here is from genome assembly GCA_932195095.1 of Andricus curvator. Lineage (NCBI taxonomy): Eukaryota > Metazoa > Arthropoda > Insecta > Hymenoptera > Cynipidae > Andricus > Andricus curvator. Next base: position 5,517 of record CAKNYM010030368.1, read on the forward strand.
ACAGAATATTATTTCAGTCTCCTGAAAAATTCCGATTTTGTTGGTTATGTAGTTCTGTACTGCAGTCCTTCAAATAAAGGCAAAATTAAGTGAATGAGAAACGTAAAATGGGAAATAGAATGATAATTATCTTTCATTTTCTATTTTTCGTTTCTTATTTGCTTCATTTTGTCTATATTATTCCTTTTTTGTTGAATTATTTTAGTATTCAACATATGTAAGGAAGGGGCATATACATATATAAAGACCAAAACATGCACGCGTCTGTAGTTCTCTGGCTCATCACAGATGGCGCGGAATATCGCCATTTATTTCCCACAGAGTTGACCGAGCCTGGTATTAATGCTACCATGTCAACAATCGAATGAGGTTTTTGAAAAATAAGTACTTCCAAGTTAAATCAAAAACACATGGGCATTAACTTGCCGGGGACCCAGCATTAACTTGCACAGGTATTTTTAACTTGGCAGTTTTTCCGCTTTTCTGCGAAAATACTGGAACTTGTTTCAAAGGTTCTTTTTGATTGTTTCCTTAATTGGGAATGGCTATTCTCAAGTCTACACACAAGAATAAGGCTTGTACTCACCTTGTACTCACGCCTTAACTGGCTAGAGTGCCACCAAATCAAACCAAAAACCCATGGGCATTAACTGAAGTCCGAGAACCCGAACCCGAGCCAATCGTATTTGTAATCCCTATGGTCTCAAAGGAAATACTCGAGCTCCAGGAAATCGAGACCCAAAGGTTTAATAATCACGACGAATTTTCGTCCTTTTTCGAAAGATTATTGAATCAGGCGGAAGTCCGAATCAATCTATCTAAACAAGTTCGGCCAAGAACCGTCGATAATCTCCCTGGCAATTCCAAGGGCGCTCGAGAACCACAGAGAATTCAGCGGACTTCTGTCTTTTTCACTCCCTTCTCTTACTTGCTTTACTTTATCAAGATTCCATAATAAAACATAATAGAAACATGTTATCCAACCGTAGCTCACATTCTTAAGGGGGAATGGCACCGTAAAGTCTGAACTTAAAATAATTTTCTATTCCGACTCGGTAAGCTTTCAGCTCCATGAGTGTATGTGTGGACTTAAGGCTCCGTTGCTCATGTCGAAGATTTAAGCGCACCATTACCCCCTTCACGGATGAGAAATATCGAAAAAGCCGTACCGAAATCATTTTTGACCTTAATCCGGATTTGATCAGGATGGAAAAGCGGTACCGTAAAGTCTGAACTGAAAATAATTTCTATTCCGACTCGGTAAGCCTACAGCTCCATGAGTGTATGTGTAGACTTAAGGCTCCGTTGCTCATGTTGAATAGTAGGCGCACCACTATTCCTTTCACTGACAATCTCATGAATGAAAGGAGGGTCCAGATGAGGGTTATTTGATTCCGGCTCGGATTTTTCGAATGTTCCGATTCCGTGATTTAGGACCAGAGAGCCCCAGTTAACGGTCCATCTCGATAATTGGTGACGGTGAGAGTTGTGATTAAAATCTTGAATACTATACGGAGTACCTCATGAATCCTCAGAAGGAGAAGAATCCTCCCCACCATCTCATAAGAGAGGGAAGAGGACGAGGGGAAAACGCCAGTACGCTTCTGAACCTCGCATATCGGTCATATACCGTAATCTCGTCTTTCCCGAAAAGAAGATAGTCCCCATATGCATTGTTCGGCCAACTGTTCCACCTGCAACCATCGCGCCTGAAGTTGCTCCAGCGAACCCAAACGCACCTATCCTAGTAATTGACCTAGAACTAGAGGAAGCCCTTCAGCAAAGAAGACGCGCCTTCTTGGAGGAAAATCATCGTAATCTCGGGGTTGATAATCTCGAACAAGAAGTCATCACACCAGTTGTGGAACTCGAAAACGGTGACCTCTCAGACGATGATACGGTCATCCTAGACCCGGAAATCGAAATCCTAGATTAGAGGCCCGACACCGCTGTCGGGAATTTAAGAAGTCGAAGAAAATTCCGGTGTGGTCCACCTTAGTCTTAGCTTCGGAACCAGTCGCTGAATATTTAACCAAGGGTTGTTCCAACCACGGATCGATTTAACCAATCGATTTCGCTAAAATAAAAGAAAATTAAAATCGAATAAAATTCCGGTGTGGCGAACCTTCGCCACCCTTACCCTAAAAGAAAAGGTAGATTAATGCCGCCATTCGTGACTGAATTTGCGTCTTCAATTGGAGGGCCAACCTCAGTCGAGTTGCACGGCGACGATTTTCAAGGAGGGTTCGCAGAATTCGTTTTTGATCGGAATACGAATAACAACTTTATATATAGGGGTAGTCTGAACGTCCCCTATCTCGATATCCCCGAATACGAAATCACCGTGGGAAATAGAACCTTGCGAGTAGTGGGGGAATTGGGTTTAGAAATTAGAGAAGCGAATTTCCACTTCTTTGTTATTTGTGATCCGGAATCGATTGGTCTAAACCCAATCGGAGGAATAGCGGGCGTAAGAGTTATTGAGCACGTATCCGTGGTACATGGGTTTTCCATGTATTTGTCTGAGGAAACTTTCCAAAATTTATACCAACACGCCTCTGCTTGGACCAACTCTTTAGCGGGATAACCACATTGAAGGTCAATAAAGCCCCTGGCATTAGTTGTGCTCGCTAAAACTGTCTAGTCACTCCCGCCGGAAAATTTCATTATTAAAAATGGCTAACCACGGGGGTATCGACGACCCAAATCTGAACAGGAGTACTAATCTCCTGGGAGTCGATTCCAATATCACACTTCCAAATCCGGCACTGAATATAGACACGGCGGCGGCAATGGCCTCGGTGTTGGAGTGCATGGCGCTTCAGCAAAGCACCTACCACATTCTGCAGTTCGATGGAAAAACCCCTAGGCTTAAAGAGTTCCTCCAAAATATCGCAAATGGCGCGGTATATACTACGGAGGCAAATGAGCCCGGATTCATTAAGATTGTCATCAGCAAATTAAAGGGCATTGCCCGTGACAGTGTTAGGGGCAAACAATTTAATACGGTGAATGACTTGATCGCACACCTAAAGAAGCGATTTGCCCCGACAAAAAAATACCAGTGGTATTTTGAGAATATCGTAAACCTCCGTATGCACCAGAACGAGTCAACTAGGGATTATTTCGACAGAATTCAAGGCCTTCTAAGTGGCGCTCGACACGCAGTTGAGGAAAAGTACACCAAGGTCTACAACTTGGGGCTCGCGGATGAAGAAAAGGAGAGCAACATTATAATGGGATCGGTGACGGATGTCGCGCTCGATGTGTTCGTAAAGGGCCTCCCAGATAAAATGTAAACCTTTCGTGGACACCAGGAACCCCAAGGATCTCGTCGAGGCTATTGACCATGCCCTACATATCGAAGAGAGGCAAAAACAATTGGAGAGAGCCAAGAGCCATTTATCCGCCTATCCTATCTCCCGACCAAGGGAGGAAGCCCACGATCGAGCGCGTTCACCAAGCCCCTATTCAAGGCAAATGGAGAGAAAGGACAGACGGGAAATACAGGACTCAGAGAGGACTGGCTCAAGCAAGGGCCCGATAGATTATCCTCTCTCAGCTCCCGCAAAATACTCATCGCCTTACGTCCCTTACCCCCATCAGTATTCCTATCCCTATCCACCCCCTTTTCCACCTAACATCCCCTATCCTTATCAGTACCCTCCACATTTTCCCGCATCCACGTTCCCTCAGGGATACCCGACGGACAACAATGCTAGGACCAACCTTCCATGGCAGAGGTACGGCAAATCAATCGATAGCACGACCCCCCCCCTAGGTCGAATTCACCCGGACTACCTGGAAATTTAAACTCACAACAGACTCCTCGCTCGGACGCGGCGAAGAGTCAGCCGATCCCACAGCGCCCCCGAAAACATGTTAATTTCCCGGAGAAAACCATAGGGTCTTACGAGCAGGAATCAAAATAGAAAGCTCTCCTGTCGTTACCTTGACGGCCCCGGAACTACGACATCCAAAATCCAGCTTTCTAGTAGACCCGGAATCATACGTGAACCTAATAAGGATTAAAAACCTGCTACTGGAATTAAAATACGACCCTGACAAGACCGTTTTGTTGACAGGGATAAATCCAGATCCCGTGGAGACAATTGGAACCATAAATCTTGCATACCACGCTGAAAAACCCAGTTCTCGTCAGATCACTGAAGTTAAGCAGCCTTGGACGCGGTTAGTACTTGCATGGGTGACCATTCAAGAATACTGACATGAGTGCTGTTGGCACATCGTGGGTGTGGTGAGACCACACTTGTAGTTATTTATAACTACAAGAAAAACCTAGAAACACTACCCGAATCGGGTAGTGTCACGCCTACCCTGAAAGGGAAATGGTTTAATGGTATATATATATATATATATTTGGTACTCCAGTCGAATTCCATATCGTTAACAGTGATTTCCCGATACATCCTGATGGGATTATTGGCAGGCCATATTTGCGACAGAAGCAGGCCCAAATATCCTTCAGGCACAATTCACTAGTGACCATCTCGGACCCGATTAATCCTATTCCGTTTGTTGACAAGGAGTCTCAATCGGCCCGAACCTCGCTCAGGAATAAAATCAAACCCTTTGTCCAGATTTTGAAAATTAGGGCAAGAACAAGGCAACCAATCGCCATAGACGTCCTCAACCCAGAAATAAAGGAAGGATACCTTCCCAGGATAGCGTCCCCTGAGGGAGTGTACCTAGGCGAAGCAGCCGTCTCCTCTCACAAGGGAGTCTGCCACGTGTTCGCTATCAACACTCGCGAGGAGGACGTCGAGGTAGAGGTACAGGCCCAAGAAATTCTGCCCTATGATTTCATCGACCCTCAGGACGAAGAGTCTACCAACTCTGAATCCGAATATCTGGTTAAAGATCTGCGAAAGGAAATGGGAGATTCTTACACCGACCGAGTCAAGAAAATCAAGAATAGCTTGCGCATCGCCTAACTCAATTCAGAGGAAAAGGGCTACGTTCATAAATGGGTAGAAGATTTCGCCGACATCTTTCATATAAACGGAGAAAGGCTCTCGACTACGAATGTGATCCAGCATAGGATCCCTACCACAAGCGATGAGGTCATAGCAAGGAAGCAATACCGGTACCCCAATGAGGCGGCCGATCAGGTGTCCGTCCAAATACAGAAACAATATGATAGTGGCATAATAGGTCATTCACAATCCCCCTATAACTCCCCTGTCTGGATGGTCCCTACAAAATTAGATGGGTCCGGCGAAAGGAAATGGAGAGTTGTGATTGATTTTCGTGCCCTTAACGAGAAGGTCATAGGGGATGCATACCCCCTGCCCAATATCACAGACTTCCTAGATCATTTGGGAGAAGCCCAGTATTTTTCTTCACTTGATTTGGTTAGTGGTTTTCACCAAGTTGAAACTCACCCAGACGAAAGGGTGAAAACAGCCTTCTCTACGGCTCGAGGGCATTTTGAATACCTGCGCATGCCCATGGGAATCAAGAACGCCCCTGCTACATTCCAGCGACTGATGGACACAATATTAAAGGGGATGCACGGTACTGAAGTCTTTGTGTACCTGGATGACATCGTGGTCCATTCCAAGGACTTGGAAGAACATGACTTGAAAATTAGAAGATTGATGTACCGACTTCGAGCAGCTAACCTCAAACTTCAACCCGACAAGTGCGCATTCTTACAAAAGGAAGTTGCATATCTTGGCCATATCATTAGCCATGAAGGGTTGAAACCAAACCCGTCCAAAATAGAGGCGATAAAAAACTTCCCTCGCTCAAGAACCGTGCGCAACATCCGTCAATTCCTTGGATTGTCTGGTTACTATAGACGATTCATCCAAGACTATGCAAAAATCGCCAAGCCAATGACCTCCTCAAGAAGGATGTGTAATGGAAATGGGGCGTAGAACAGGACGAGAGCTTCTATAAGCTCTGTGACTCTCTCTGTAATGAGCCTATTCTGCGATACCCCAACTTCAGAAGAACCTTTAAACTAACTACTGACGCCTCGGAACACGCATTCGGAGCCATAATAACCCAAGAAGAAGAGGGCTTCGACATGCCTGTTGCATACTTTTCCAAGGCTATGAACAGTTGTCAAGAGAGGTAGCCCAGGGGCTAGACTGCTCCACTGGAGACATAAGTTCCGAAACAATTTCCGAAAATGCAGATCCAAAACCGCTTTTCACATTCGGCTCTCCTCAGGGAAGCAGGTGTCCCAGTTCGCCGACCGGAACCCAATACCGACCCAATTCCTGGGTAAGTCGCTATAAAAAAAAGGGGGGACGGGTTAATATAAATACCCGTACAAAGACACTTGGGCCTTTTGAAGCATGAATAGGACGTAATATTAAGACTTACGACAGTCCAGCGCGACGTTATCCTTGGCTCCCGGTCGCAGGTGCGGTCGTGGCGCTGGACCCAGACCAGCTTATAATTCCGGTCCGCGGCCTGGAATCCGAGTCCCGGAGGCAACACTGGTAGCTCTGCAAAAAGGCTGTGGAAAAAAGGGGGGGGGGGGGGTCATTTCCTTTCTTGTTTCGTTTTTGCGTTGTTGCCAATCATAAAATTTTTCGGGCACTTACCAGGAATCAACGTACACATTGGGCCACACACGCCCCTGCCACATCACGAGGTCTTCCTTTTCCCGCCACTCCATGGTGTAAGGATGGAACCGATTCCCCTAAAAGCAAAAGAATCGCAAATAAAAGGGAGCAAATAAAAGGAAGGGAAAACTGAGGGGGCGGTGTTCTTACGAGGGCCCAGTATCCCCTCGTCAAATACCGGGACTCGTCCTCTTCCCAGGTATACTCCTGCATCCACTTGGTCCTTGTGTATGACCTCTGTAGTTCCATCTCGGCGGGGAGGTTCTCGGGACAAACCCCCTAGCCAAGCTTCGGTTCACCAGGAATAGGCAAATATTTCCGCTCGGGCGCGGGAGACCACGCCGGGTAATGCACAAGGAAGCTACGAACACGTACTTTAAATTAGAATAGAATAGATTGAAATAGAACAGTTAACATTTTAGTTAAAACAATTAACCTTCTACTAAAAGGGAAGAATTCTTAACAAAATACGTGAATTTTAAACCAAGTATTTTGCATTCTCACAAAATAGTTCAATTTTCCACAGAAGAAATTATTTTCAACCTAAAAATAGAATAGTTAAACTTTTATTATTATTATTATCGATTAGCGATTCGAACTCGAAAGTTCATCGCCTCATCTACCCGAAACCGCCACGCATCTCTATCCTGTGCATCCTCCATCCAGTTTATGTAATCATGTCCTAGTTCTTTTAGATCATCCCTTACATTTTTCTCCCATCTGATTCTCGGTCTGCCTAGAGGTCTCTTACCAATCGGTTTCCCTCTTAAAACTTGCGCCACTGTTCTTTCATTGCCCATTCTTGCTACATGCCCTGCCCATCTTAATTTACGCGCTTTCATTACTCTATTAATATTTGCTGACCCGTAGAGAGCGTGCAGCTCATCATTATGCAGTTTCCCCCATTCACCAGTCTCTTTGTCCCTCTTTGGACCATAGATTTTTCTAAGTACTTTATTTTCAAAAACTCTAAACCTATTCTCCTCTCCTTTCGTCAGCGCCCGCGTTTCACACCCATACATAACGACCGGCATTATTATTGTTTTGTAAATTCTTACTTTGATGTTTCTAGATAGCAATCGCGATTTTAGTAGTGTGTTTGCTGCATAATAGCACCCATTGCCAGCGTGCAGCCGTGCGTTGATTTCCGTTTTAATATTATTTTTGCTAGTTATAATAGACCCGAGGTATTTAAACTCGTTAACCCTTTCGAATTTCATATTTCCGGCCATAAGATCCCCGCCTACATTACTTTGTTCGGATCTGACAACGGTCATATATTTTGTCTTTGATTCGCTAACTTCCAAACCAATATCTTTGGCTTTTGTGATCAAGATTTCTGCGTTTTTAGCTACGGTTTCTTTATCATCCCCTAGTAAGTCGAGATCATCCGCATACCCAAGAATTTGTATTATCCCATTGAGGGTAGCACCGGTCGGATTCACTTGTACTTGTCTGACCACGTATTCTAAAACTAAGTTGAAAAGGACGCACGAAAGTGCATCGCCCTGTTTCAGGCCATCGCGGATCGAAAACTCTTCCGATAAACTTCCGTTTGCACGTATTCTACCCCTACTGCCGCTTAAGCAAATTTCGATAAGTCTAACTAATTTTCTGGGTACACCCAAGAACTCTAGGATCCAGTACATTCGTGCGCGTATAATAGAGTCGTAAGCTTTTTTGAAATCGACAAATAGCTGATGCACTACTTCATTAAATTCCCATTTCTTTTCTAACAGTTGTCTAATTGTAAACATTTGATCGCTTGTAGATCGGTTTCGGCGGAATCCACACTGGTAATCCCCAATGATTTCCTCGGTAAAAGGAGTTAGTCTACTTAAGATTACATTGGACAGGATCTTATAACATGAAGGCACAAGTGAAATTCCCCGATAATTGTTACAATTCGTTTTATCGCCTTTTTTAAAGATAGGAATAATAATAGAGGTATTTCGTTCCTCCGGCATGCGTTCTGTTTTCCAAACTGCGCGTATTAATTTACAAATTTGCCTTGTGAGGCAAGGGCCTCCGTTCTTTATCAGTTCTGACGGTAGGTCGTCGATGCCCGCGGATTTGTTATTTTTTAACTTCTTTATGGCCATTTCTATTTCTATATCAGTAGGATCATCAATTAATAGATCAACAGTGTGGATTTCACCGAGATTACCTTCAACGGGAGCTTCGCGTACATTTAATAACTTATCGAAATAGTTTTTCCATAAATTCAGTCTCTCTGTCGCATCGGCTACTAGATTGCCATTTTCGTCCCTCATTACTTCCGTTCTACTTTGAAAGCCTTTCCTTATAAAATTGATTCCCCTGTACATCTCACGCGGGTTATTTTGTTTATTATGTGTTTCTATTGCTAGTATTTTATTCTTTTCGCACTCCCTTTTCTTGGATCCATAAAGCCTATTTGTACTTTTACTAATCTCGAGATACTTCTTATGTGTTTGATCGCACTTATTTTGTAAACTAATTAGTTTGGCCTCTGGTGATGTCCAGGTGGCCTTATGTATATTTTTATGCTTGAAAAATGTGCTTTTGACAAAGAGGTTCTTTGAAGCTGCCAAGTTTATTACTCTAGTCCCATTATCATTACTGACGTCATGCAAACTTTCCGACCCTATTGTAGGCCTATACATCGGTTCTTTTCCAATTTTCGCGTTGAAATCTCCCAATAATATTTTTGCGTCATACGTTGAGAACTTGTCAAAAACCTGTTCGATTGTTTCGTAAAAAAGATCCTTAGTATCTTCGTCTTTGTCCTCGGTGGGGCAGTGCACGTTGATCAACACCTGTTTGCTGAAATTACCCTTTAGTACAATGTATGATAACCGATCGTTAATGAATTGAATATCGATAACCGCTCGCGAAATTCGTTTATTAATGAGAAAACTGGTTCCCAGTCTGTGCCCCTTAGCTCCCCCATAGTGAAAAGTATAGTTATCCTTAGAAATTGACGCGAAATCGCCCAGCCAGCAGGTTTCTTGAAGTGCTATTAAGTCAGTTTGGTATTTGTTTGCTATCTCAATGAGTTTTCTAAATCCGACAGTATTTAGACTACGCGCGATCAGAGTTCCCGCCCTTATATATTGTACGGTAATTTTTTGTTTTTGCAAGTTAGCCATGATAATTTCGTGGAAATCCGCACGTTAGGATCCTATTCCGATCGTAGGTGAATCCAGCGTCCCATAAGTGATAACCCCCATACCTCTCTGGGTCTAAGTATGGGAGCTTTCCGACTCTGACAAGGACCGTGTCAACTTGTCGTCAGACACATTACAGTTTCATCCTCGTATCGTAACATCCCCCTGCAAGGCAGCGCACCTACGGGCATCAATACCCCTTTGGCCCTGTGCAGGCGAATCATTCCACACATCCCTTGCGGGCAGTGTCATCGCTGCGGTGTCCAATGGGGCAGCAGGATTTTTCCCTTACAAGATTTTTAGTTTAGGTTCGGGTAGAGTTTCTAGGTGGATACTCGCTGCGCCTCGGCTTGCCAGAACCCACCCATTGCGTATGAACGCGAATGGGTGAGTCCCCCCAAGCCACGGTTGTCGTGTACCTATTTTCTACCAGTGCTGAGCTCACCACACTCACGACTGCTTCCTATCGGCTGTCCGCGACTGCTTATTCTTGTATTCGCAGTTAACCTTAAGGGCTGTTCAGTCTTACGGGCCGTTCCTCTATCCGCAACCTGAGGACGCGCTACGTAGTGGTGATAGGAAACCCACCGAGCAGAGTTAAACTTTTAGAACAAAAAAATAAAATAAAAAATTTTAATGCATAGGATTCCTGAAAATAAAACAAGAATCTAACGATCAAATTTGGACAAAAAGAAAATAAAATAAATGGAATAAATAAATAAATAAAATAAATTAAACAATAATTAATATTGTTGAATTTTTAACGAACAGTTACATTTTCAATCAATCAAATATAATATTTAAATTTTCAATTAGCAAAGGAATTTTTATCCAAAAGGATTAAAATTCTATAGAAGAAAAGAAAAAAAAATCAATTTTGCTATAAATTTTGATAAAGATCAATTTTCGAAAAGAAAATACGTAATTCTTTGTTTCCAAAAATGTTTTACTAGTTATTGCTACTGGAATTAGGCGCGGTGTCCGAGAACTTCATTTTCAAAATCCCCTTATTTTTCCTTGTCTAATTTTTCAGTTACCTTTATCATTAATATTCAAATACTAGCACTTTAATATTGAAATACTTTTAACATAGAATCTTTTATGAACGAAATAAAACAGTATTTCGGATACAAATTTAAGATTTTCAAATTTATTAATTTATTTTACACAAAAAAATGTCTTTTCTACTATAAAGGATGGCTTTTTAACAAAATACTTGAATCTTCAACAAAATAATTAAATTTTTGACATAATGTGTCATAGTTTATATTTCAATCAAAACCCATGAAATTTATACAAAAAAAAGTTTTAAAACCAAAAAGAAGAATTTTCTACAAACAAAGATTTTTCACTAAAGAATGAAAATTTTACCTAAATTGTTGCACCTTCAAGTCAGAAGCTTTTTACCGGGGATTAAATTAGGGAAAAATAAAAGTGTTTTATCGTACGTGACAGCCTTAACCATTACTCTATACCTACATAATTGAATATCAATGAAAAAACCATCCTCATAAGCTACAGCTCAAAAAAGTTGAAACAACAATTTTTTAACATTTTTTTCTCAGTAATTTTTATATTTTATACGATATCATACAGATGTAAAATAAATGAACTGTTAACGGAAATATAAATAAAAAACGCGACGCGATATCGAGTTGAAAATTTGGGAAACTAAATGTGAAGCACTAAGAAACGCGGATCTGGACCTAAATTTTTATAATGATGAAAGAAGCAAATAAAAAATTTTATCATAAAAAAATTTTTTTATACTAATAAAAATTTAGGACCAGAGCACGTTTCTTAATGCTTCATATTTAGTTTCCCAAATTTTCAACTCGATATCGCCTTTCGTGTGAACGTAAGTTGATTTTGAAAAAAATGTTTAAACATTTGTTTTTTCGCGTTTCAGACCATTTCGCAACTGTTGATAATGAAATAAAATGTCATTTTTAATGAGCATTCAAAATTTGTGTTAAAGGAAAGAAATTTTATCGTGTACTGCGACAATTTTTTTAATAACAAATTTTTTAAAACTTTCGTGTGTAAGGTAACCCATGTATCACCCCTTATAACATGCAACCCTAATAGCAAGACCGAGAGTAAGGCCCAGTATCCAGGCGCAGGTGCAACGCGCAGTCGCGGAGATCCCACCCTCGCATAGCGCGAGGACGGCAAGAGTGGCGCGAACCGTTAAAAAGGGATGCTGCGCCCCAAATCGGCATTGGGGGGCTCGCTGGCGAGCGAGAGAGATCTAGAGCAGGCTGTGGTCACTCAATGCTTTAGGAGTGCAGGCGTATATTCGACGGTTGCGCCATCAAACGAGTCCGCAGGTTTTCAAGATAAGATAATAGATGCTTGAGGTTATATCCAGATGATTGGTAGATAACCTAATTAAAAAACTTAATAAATTGGAAAAA
>CAKNYM010030371.1:3218-18165 GCA_932195095.1 Andricus curvator
TTGCAATGATGTATCAAAGTCAATTTTGAAGATGCTGTACTGAATTTTGAGCAAACATAGGAAAATTTCCAATTTCAAACCAGCCTCAAGCTATCAAATAAAAAAAAAAAAGCACTGTTGTTTCTCGGTGGCTGCAAATTTCAAATATTAAATTCTTCATGAAAGTAACTATGCAAAAGCTAACAAAAATTTGCAATTATGTATTAAAGTAAATTCTGAAGATGCTGTACTAAATTTAGGCCAAACGTAGAAAAATTTCCAATTTCAACCCCACCCCAAGCTTTCAAATTTTCTAAAAAATGCACTATTCTTCCTCGGTGGCTGCAAATTTCAAATTCTTAATGAAAGTATCTATGTACAAGCTAAAAGAACTTGCAATGATGTATTAAAGTAATTTTTGAAGGCGTTACAGTAAATTCGAGGCAAGCAAAGGAATTTTTCAAATTTTTACCCAACCCGAAACTTTAAAATTTAATGAAAAAATTCCCTATTGTTCCTACAGACTGAATTTCAGGTAAACATATCAAAATGTTGAATCTTAAATAAAGTAATCAAATGGCAGCAGCATATTTTATAAACCAAAATAGCTGAACCTATTACCGCATTTTTTAGCGTATATAGAAAAATTTAAAAACATAAAATCAAATCTGTAAAAAAAAGAATGAATGAATATAGTTTTGTACTCAAAAATAGATTCTTTCGTTTTTTGGTTAGTTTTTTCCCCTAATTTCCATTTCGAAATCATTTAAATCCACTTAAAAGTTTCAACATACTTTAATGAATACCTTCCTGAATTATACTTTTGGAGGACCACTTTACCCCAAAGCTTACCCTACATTAAAGAACCGTCCATAAAATACGTTACCAATTTGAAGGTCAAAAATTCACCTGCTTGGTTGAGTGTTAAACTACTTTTTTTTAAATCATTTTTTGGTTGAAGATTCATCTCTTTCGTTGAAAACTTAAGAATTTCCATTTTTAGATAATTATTCTTCTTCGTTAAAAAATCATCTTTTGGGTTGAACTCTTTTGATGAAATCTCTTTTTTTTTTGAAGATTCATCATTTTATTTGAAAATTCATCTCTTTCGTTAAAAATGTAAGTCTATTCTAGGAAATTCGTTTTTTCTTATTAAGAATTAATATTTTTAACTGAAAATATAACTATTCCATTTTTTGTTCGAACATGATATTTTTAATTAAAAAATGAACTTTTCTAGTTAAAAATTCAACAATTCGACTGAAAATTCATGTATTTTGTTCAAAATTTGTCTTTTTTGGTCGAAATTTATTCTTTAATCCTTTTTGGTTGAAAATTAAAATTATTCAGTTAAAAATTAATCTGTTTTGGTTGAGGATTCAACTATTCTGTTGAAAATTCGTATTTTTTGGTGGAAAAATCAACTACTTGGTTTAAAGTTTAAATACTTTTTTAAAAATTGCTACAATTGATGCATCATTTTAGTTGAAAATTGATCTGTTTTGTATAAAATTCGTCCTTTTGGATCGACACTTCAACAATTTGGTAGAAAATTAAGCTACTTGGTTAGAAATTAACTTTTTTATTGAAAATTCATATTTTTGGTTGTAAATTCAACTATTTAGTTAAAAATTCGATTTTTTAAAAGAATTTCATGTTTGGTTGAAAAATGTATTTTTGGTTCAAAATTCAACTATTTGGTTAAAAATTCATCTTCCTTGATTGAAAATGCATCTATATATTTGAGGATTCCACTATTTTGTTAAAAATTTGCCTTTTGGTAGAAAATTCATTATTTATGGTAGAAAAGAAACCTTTTCAGGTTGAAAACGAACTTTTTGGTTGACGATTCAACTTTTTGGGTTGAAAATTCAATTGTCTTCTAAAAAAATCCGTTTTTAGCGTGAAAATTGAACTATTTTTGGTTGGATTTTTAATATTTTTTTTTGTTTCAAAATTTCGACCATTTAGTTGCATCTTGTAGGTTGAAAATTCAACTATTTTAATAAAGTCATCTTTTTTGGATAAAATTTACCTGGTTTGTTAAAATGTCGTTTTTTTTGGCTTGAAAATGCATCTTTTATGGTAAAAAAGTCAACTTTCTTGGTTGAAAATTCATCCTTTCTGTTTGAAAATTCAAATTCTTGGTTAAAAAATCATCTGTTTTGGTTGAGGTTTCAACTATGTTCTTGAAAATTTATATTCTTTAATTAAAAAAAACCATTACTTGGTTTAAATTTTAACTAGTTTTTAACAAATTGCTACAATTGATTCATTATTTTAGCTGAAAATTGATCTGTTTTGTAGAAAATTCGACAATTTGGTAAAAATTTAAACTATTTGTTTAAAAATTCGTCTTTTTTGGTTGAATTCAACAGGTTGAAAATTCTTTTTGTTTAAAAATTAATTTTCTATACTGAAAATTTTGAAAATTCCATTTTTGGTTTTAAAAAAATGTTTTTTTTTTAGTTGAAAATTCATCTTCCTTGATTGAAAGTTCATCTATTTGGTAGAGGACTCAACTATTTTGTTAAAAAATTGTCTTTCGGTAGAAAACTCATAATTCATTGTAGAAAAGTCACCTTTCTGGGTTGAAAATAAACTTTTTTGTTGAAGATTCAACTTTTCGGGTCGAAAATTCAACTGTCTTCTAAACATTTCGTCTTTTTTGCTTGAAAATTCAAATGCTTTGATAAAGTCATATTTTTTAAATAAAATTTAACTAGTTTGTTAAAATTTCGTCGTTTTAGATTGAAAATTCATCTTTCATGGTAAAAAAGTCATCTTTCTAGAATGAAAATTCATCTTTTTTGGTCAAAAATGAACTTTTGTTCTCTTGAAAGTTTTCAACTATTTCATTGTTAATGCAACTGTTTGTTTAAAAATTAATTTTAGTATCGTTGAAAATTCGTCTTTTTGGGTTTAAAAATTCATCTATTTTGTTCGGAAATATTTTTTGGTTGAAAATTTGGTCAAAAATAACACAAAATTGGTAACCTAGTTTATGGACGACCCCTAAATAATGTATCTGATATTCAGGAAATGTACTATGGCCCAAAAAACACTCTCACGGAGATTATAGAACGTTAATTTTTTGCGATAACTTATCTGATTCTTGTGAATTTTCCGACAGCTTATCTGATCCCTGTCTAGGAAGTGCATCCAAATATATAGGTATAGGAGTATAATATGTATATATGGCTTATAGGAGCCAGTTCATTCCTCACGGCGCGAATCGATAAGTGGCGACTACCACGCAACAATCCCCCCCCCCCCCCCACAATTCTCGTCCTACAGTACTATCACCGGAACGAATAGTTCGCGTACGCTGAACCACCCTCCATCCCTCCACCCTCGCCGAGAACCATCAACCCCCACCCTATCTTGAACTTTCCACCACTTCTGACTCAACCTCCAAACACCAGCGCTGAGGAAAACTCCTGTCCAGGGTTTTCTCGTACCGTGACGCTTCATCCATGTACCACGTGGAGTTATGACGCATACGTAAACGTCATAAACGTAGTAATGCTGCGGCACGCGCACCTACGACATGCTTCTCCAAGCTTTTAATCTTACCCCCAGCCGTGTTTAAAAAAATTAATCAAAATAGGCGCCTCGCGCCTAAAAAAAAGGATTTGTAGCCAATTATTACCTTAATTAAGTCGTTCGGATCCCTCCTCTTATATTTTTCCTCCCCTACTCACCCTTCTTTCACCAGATTTCCCGCTCCTCTCATAATTCTCCTTCTCTCTCTTCCTTACACACTTTCCTTGCCTTCTCTCCTTTCCCCTACTACCTCACCCCTTATTCACTTCCCATCCCTTCCCCTACTTATCCTTCCTCTACTTCCTATCTCATCACTTATCTACTTCCTCAACTCTAACTTCCCTCGCTCTACTTTCCGTGTCCTACTCACCCTAAATTCCCTACTTCCTCTCCCTCACTTCTCCTACCATCACTTCTCAATCCCTATTTTCCTCACATTCCCTACTTCATCATCCCCACTCCACCTACTTCCCCTCCCTTTTCTTCTCGTCAATTCCCGTCGCAGGAAAAAAGAACAACGAAAAGACCGAAACTATAACTCTACATACTCCCATACACACATATACGCCTACAAAAAAGTGTTTATAAATAGTTCAAATCTCCACCGTCCTCCTATCACTCGCTTCTCTCTCTCTCCGCTTCTATCATATCCTGTCCGATCCCCATCCCTCACAGTTACTTCCCTTCACCTCATACTCTCTCCCTCCTCTTGTCCTCTCCTACTTCCCATCGCACCTCCCCTCACACCGCTCTTCAGAGTTTTCTCTTTAACACCCACCATACTTCCCAACCTCCTTCCTTATTCTCCCCAATTCCGACTCACTCCCTCACACTTACTTTCCTTCTCCGCACACTCTTACTATTCTCTTGTCCTCTCCTACTTCCCCTCGCTCGTTCCTTCACTCCGCTCTCCACAATTTCCTCTCTTCTCCCACTCCTATCATACTTCCCCTCCCCCACCCTCCATCTCTCACTTTCACTCACGGGAAGAAAAGCTGATTCAATATACCCCATCTTCTCCCCTCTACACTATCTCTCTTAACACCTCACCTATATGTATACCCCTCCCAACTACTCTAACCGCCCTCTCACGTATACCCTTACTCATTCGCGGGACGAAAGTAGCGCCTTGGGAACGTCCACATAACGTGGCACTCTAGGGTGTCGGGTGGGGGGGTGGGGGCGTAAAGGTATTGTGAAACGTGTCACTTCTCTGATCAAAAAATGAGAGATCAATTTTCAAGCAAGGAAGATGACTCTTCAACCATAAAAGATGAATTTTCAATCCAAAAAGACGAATTTTCAACAAACCAGTTGAATTTTCGACCAAAAAAAAAGACTTTAACAAAATAGTTAAGTTTTTTTTTTTTCTTAAGTTTTCAACAAAATAATTAAACTTTCAACAAACTTTGTAGTTGAATTTTTTTCCAAACAACTGAATTTTCAACCTACAAAAATGCATTTCAACCAAAAAGATTATTTTCTACGACAGGATGAATTTAAAAAAAATACTTTAATCTTTAGCCAAATAGTTGAATTTTGAAGTAAAAAAGATAATTTTTCAACCATAAATAGAACAGTAAAATTTGCAGTTAAAAACTAATTTTTAGCACCAAAAAAAAAGGAATTATCAACCAGTTGAATTCAACAAAATTATTCGAATTCTTAACAAAATAGTGAAACCCTCAACAAAATAGATGAGTTTTCAACAAACAAGATTAATTTTACTCACATGGACAATTTTTTAACAAAATAGTTAAGTTTTCAAGCTAAAAAGTCGAATTTTTTTAGAAAACAGTTGAGTTTTAAACGGGAAAAGAAGAATTTTCAACAATAGTTAATTTTTAATTAAGAAAGATGAATTTTTAACGAAATAGTTTAATTTTTATCTAAAACAGTTAACTCTTCAGCCAAAAATAGAATGATTAAATTTTCAGTTTAAAAAACTAATTTTCTACGGAAATAGCTAAATTTTCAGCAAAATACATGCATTTTCTATCAAATAGTCGAATTTTCGTCTTATAAAGGAAAATTTTTGAACCAAAAATGAAAGAGCTACATTTTCAGATAAAAAACATGATTTTCAAAAACCAAAAAAAAAAACTTTTAACAGAATAGTTAAATTTTCAAATAAATAGTTTAATTTTTAACCAGACAGTTTAATTTTGTACAACAGTGGTTTAATTGTAAACCAAAAAAGTTAATTTATGCCCAAATAGTTGAACTTTGAACTAAAATGATTAATCTTCAAGCAAAAAAATGAATTCCTAATGAAACATGTAACAGATAATATTTCAACAAAAAAAAAGATTGTCAATCAAAATTATTTGAATTAAAAAAAAAAAATTTCAACCAATTTCAATTTTCAACCAAGGAGAAATTTTTAGCTAAAAATGGAATAGTCACATTTTCAGTGAAGAAAATTAATTCTCAAAAAAAAAATAATGACTTTTAGCAAAATAGTTCAACATTTAACGAAAAAGCTAAATTTTTAACCAAGAAGATTAATTTTGTACATAAAAGACGAATTATCAACAAAATTCATGAATTATCAACAAAATTCATGAATTTTCAACAAAATTCATGAATTTTAAACCAAGTACTTGAATTTTCAACTGAAAAAAGATTAATTTTCAACAACAAAAAAACGAATTTTCAACAAAATAGTTCAATTTTCCAATTAAAAAGGTTGAGTCTCATCCAAAGAGAAGAATTTTTTTAACAAAGTGCTTGAAATTTCTACCAAACGGTTGAATTTACAAATAAAAAAGATATATTTTAAACCAAAAATGAAATAGTTAAATTTTTAATTAAAAAAGTTAATTATCAACAAATAAAACAACGAATTTTCAACAAAGTACTTATATTTTCCACCATAGAGATGAGTTTTTAACTAAAATGATCAATCTTTAACAAACAAACATTAATTTATAACGCAAAATGCAATAGTTGATATTTCAAACAAAATAGATTTTTATTTTAAATAAAAAATAGTTTGTATTTAAACCAAAAAAAATTTTAATTTTAAATCAAAAACAAATAAATTAAACCAAAAATATTTATTTTCTAACAATAAATACGAATTTATCTGATCAGTAACGTCCACTGGCCGAATCAGTCATTTAGAATAATCTAAACTGTAACTGCCATTGATTAAATCAGTCATTTTGAATGACATAATCAGTAACTTTCACTAATTAAGTCAGTCATTTTTAATGATATAACCAGTAACATCCATAAATTAAATCAGTCATTTTGATTGATCTAATCAGTAACTTTAAAAGTGTTAACCAGCCAATATTTGTTCAGTTTAAATAATTTAAATATTTTATGTAAGAATATAATGAATAATAATTTTAATTTATAAAGATTTTTGCTATTTGGTTATGGTAGACAAATAATTTACTTCTATTGACTGAACATTCAATTTGAGTTGATATTTCTAACAAAAAAGATTTTAGTTTTAAATTAAAAACTGTTGAATTCAATCAAAAATATTTATTTTTTACCAATGAAGACGAATCGATCTAATCAGTAACGCCCGCTGGCCTAATCAGTAATTTAGAATCATCTAAACTCGAATTGGCATTAATTGAATTAGTAATTTTGAATGACGTAATCAGTGCATTTCACTAATTAAATCAGTTATTTTGAATGATATAACCAGTAAGTTTCACAAATTAAATCAGTAATTTTGGTTTGTTTAATTGTTAGCTTTCAATCTGTTTCTACATTGAAATACAGGAATTTATTTTAAAATTCAATTTATAAATAATTTTTCATTCTTAATACAGCAAACAAATCAATCACTTCTATTTACTGAAAATCAGTCATTTTAAGTGACTGTTTGATTCAGTCATTTCAGGTGGCTGTCTGATTCAGTCAGAAATACTGACTGATTCGTCTGTTAAAACAACTGCTGTGTCAGTAGAACTGACTGATTTTTTAGTGAAAGCATGCTCGATAAATTTAATTAGTCAAATTTTGACTGATTTAAACAGTGTTTGATATTTCGTACCAAAGTCCTTGGATGAAATATTTGCTTATTGAAATTGCATTTTCCATTGATAAAACTGAATTCACCCCATTAGAGAAATTATAGTGAATGGGCGAGTGTGAAGCATGGCACTTTGCCAATAGTAAATTGTAAATGCACTTTTAGTGGGAATATTTGCTCAGGAAAGTTATGCAATGCATTAAGTCACATCTCAGTTTTAATGCGCAGACATTTGTGTGAGTAATTACTATCACTGACCATCAAGTCTGAATATAGGTATTATCAATATTACTGAGAGGTATCGTGCAATTTTTATTCGATCTGATGATAAATAATTGTGATTAATTTAATGACACTTTTATTATTTATTATAAAATTATAAAAGATATTGAAATAAAACCTAATTAAATTTAATTATGAAATAAATTAATCCAACCGATGTTTGTATCCAGTAAGATAAAATTTTTGTAAAAAACGAAAAAGCTGTTCCTCGCGTTTGATAAACGCAATATTATATTTTATAGAATAAAAAAAAATTAATTATTAATTAAATTGATTAAAAATGAAAACATCAATTTCTCGAGGGGTTAATGACTCGGATTTTTTGTGTAGAGGGAACCCCCCTACAGTGGATACGGCAATACAGTGGATAATCATTAATTAAAAATACTAATATATGTAAAATTATTAATTTAGTTTAATTGTTAGTTAAGGCACTATACGTGATCATGAATTAAAATTAAAATTAATTGATTTTCTTTTATTTGTGGTCTTAAGTAATTATTATCCACTGTAGGTGGCGTTATCCACTGTAGGAAAGTTCCCCCTACACTAGACTGCAAGATTGCATGGGATTGCAATAGATTGCATGAGATTGCAAAAGATTTTACGGGTCCTAGAAATGAAACAAATGAATGAATCAAAATAAAAAATCTTTGAAATCTGTAAAAATCAGTTGCTATCTGTTGAAATCTATTGAAAGTTGTAAAATCCCCCAAAATCTTGAAAATAATTAGAGGTCCTATAAATCTTAATCTTCTTTCCTGGAATTGTTGAAATCTGTGGAAAGCCTTTGAAATAAATTTTAATTTTTTCTATACAGTATAAGTCATTTGAATTAATTTTTTTGTGTCTGAAAAAAGATCTTCTCCTTTCGCTCCGCTGGGAATCGAACCACAGAACTTCCGATTGTCAGTCGGGTGCTTTCCCATTAAGCTACTAGAGAGATCGAGAGAAGAAACTTCTTTCAGAAATACACGCATTATTTTGCTAGATGGTACAAATCAATTTCTTTAAGGAACCTGTATTATTATTACAGAATAACATAAAATATTTAACGTCTTTTCAGACTAGATGGAGCTATGGAGGAAAAATTATTTTAAATATTTTTTTTCTGAAAAAAGATCTTCTCCTTTCGCTCCGCTGGGAAATGTGGAGGAGAAAGGAGAAAAACGGAGCGAAAGGAGAAGATCTTTTTTCAGAAAAAAAATATTTAAAATAATTTTTCTATCATAGCTCCATCTAGTCTGAAAAGACGTTAAATATTTTCTGTTATTTTCTAACGATAATACAGATTCCTTGAGGAATTTAATTAAAAACCGGGAATTTACTTCTGATCGTAGCAAAATTCAAGTTTTCATTATTTTAATAATTTTTGTCAATTTAGAAAAGTGATTTCTACTTTACCTACAGTCGCAGGGCATACGTGTGTGTTTATTAGGTTGCGGATTCATTTACTTATTTACGGTTTATAGTTCCTAGATTTTTCAGATTATCTCAGTTTACTCTAATTAAATCATAATTTATTATTGAATTTTTATTATTTTCCATTACAAGAAAAACCTTTTGCAATTTTTTGCTCTGATCCTGACTTGGAACAGAGAATTTTAGAAATTAGTTATCGTTTTTATTTGAGGACAGGGAGTTTCCGGAAAGAAATATAGTTTCACTTGGAACAGGGCATTTTTGACATGCAAAGGGAATTTCTTTGAAGAATTATAATTCGGATTCGGATTTTTGATACATTGTTCATTGCGGATTCATCTTTCTGTAGTCAAAAATTCTACTACTTGGTTAAAAGTTAAACTCTTTTGTTTAGAATTATTTTTTGGTTTGATGATTCATCATTTTATTTAAAAATTCATCGCTTGTTGAAAATGTAACTACTTTATTGAAAATACATTTATTCAACTAAATTTTATTTAACTATTTCAGTAGTTGGATGAAAATCCAACTATTTGGTTGAAAATTTATATTTTTTATTTAGAAATTAAACTAGATGTTTGAAAATTTATGTACTTTGTGAAAAATTCGCCTTTTTTGTAGAAAATTAATTGATTGGTCATTTTACTTGAAAATTCATTCCTTCAACTGAAAATTTGAATGTCAATTTTTGGTTGGAAATTTATCTTTTTTTGTTCAAAATTTAACAATTTGGATAAGAATTTGTCTTTTTTAATCGAAAATTCAACTATTTTCGTTGAAAATGCACATATTTTGTTAAAAATCGATTTTTTGTTGTTGAAAATTATCTCCGTTTCCGGTACCGATCGCGATTGTTGGTGATTTTTGTGGTGCTAACTTTTTGGCTTTGGTGAAGGGAAAGAGGGAGTGTGAGAGGAGAAAGGGCGGTGAGTAGAGTGTTTAAGGGCTAAGGAATAAGTGAAAGAGAAGGGGTTGGTAGAAGGGTGGTGAATGATATATAATTGTCAAAAGTGGAAGAGAAGGATTTTGAGGTTAGGAACGGTTGTGAAAAGTGGTGTGTTTTAACGCGGGGTGAGGGACAGGTGAGCGTGAGGGTTGGATGAATGAGAAGAGTCAGTTATTTAAGAGTGGTGAGTTATAGTGTAAGAGAAATTGAATGATTTTTTAGAGTGGTGGCTTCAGATCTAGATTGGACGGTTTGCATGGGGGATTGAAAGCGAGGGAAAAGAAAACGTGACGTAGGAAAGAATACGCGGCAGAATGCTGGTTACACGAAGTCCAGAAAGGACAGAGAGAGGGCAGCAGGAGACGGATACAGAGAGAGGGTCGAGAATTAGCAGCGAATGTAGGCAAGAGAATGAGGCGCGCGAACATCGAAGGTGGCATTGGCAGCAATGAGAGTAGTGTTAAGGCAGAGGTATTCGTAAAGCTCGATAGGGGGGGGGGGGGGGGGGGGCCGGTAGCAAACAAACGCGGCAGACCGACGAACCTGCAAAGGCTACAAAGAGCGCACAGTTTAAATAGTACGAACGCGAAGGGCTTTTTTGATAAGTGGCGACAACCAGCGACCACGAGTAGCGAAGGGGAGCAGTCGGAGGATAATAAAAGGGTTAGAGACCAGTTAGATGAGGAAGGGGAAAATGAGAAAGCGCTCAAGAAGATCAGGCAGAGAACACCACCTGAAAGGAGGTCAGGGGGGAGTAGTTTAGAAGGCCTAGAGAAACTCATCAGAGAAGTCAGGGAGGAAGTGAAAAAAATGAGAAAGAAATGGGAGGAATGGGATGCTCTGTGGAAGACGGAGAAAGAGGAGGTGTTTAGAAAACTGGATAGTATAGAGAGTAAACAGATAGAGAGTGAGAAAGAAAGGAGAGCTGAAATGAGTTTGCTTGAGGAGAGGGTCAGGAAACTAGAATGCGAGAGTGAAAAGAAGGAAGAGGTGGGATTAGGAGACGTAGTCAGGGGGGATGATAAGAAACTGCAGGAAGAAAATGAGAAAATGCGCATACGGCTGAATGAAATAGAAGTAAGACTAGAAGGAGAAGAGAAAATGAAAAGAAAGCGAAACATAGTAATTAAAGGAGTGACAGTAGAAAGCGACTCGGGAAAGGAAGAAGTGGAGAAGCTGATGAATGATATTGGGGCTCAGGTGAGAGTGGAGGCAGTGAAGGTACTGGGGAGAAAGACAGACGGGAAAACAGGTGTGCTCATAGTGAAAGTGGGAAGCGAGGAGGAGAAGAGAGAAATTATGGAAAGGAAAAGGGTACTAAAGGGTAGGAATGAAAGAATTGAAGAGGACCTGACATGGAGAGAGAGAAAGAGGAAGTGGATGATCGAACGGAGAGCATGGATAGAGAGGAGGAACGGGGGTAATGTTTGGATAGGGAAAGACAGGTTGTGGGTGAATGGGATGAAGCGGATCTGGGACGAAGAGAGAGAAGAGCTGAGAGCAGAGGGATCGATACTTGAGAGAAGGGTAAACGAAGGTAATGAGAGTAGGAGAGGCGGGGCGGGGTTTCCACCAGAGAAGAAAAACTGAGCACGGGAAGGAGGAGGGGGAAGGACAAAAAGAGAGGAGTGAGTGTGGCTTTCTGGAATGTGTCAGGCCTAAAAAACAAGAACGAGGGGTTCTGGGAGGCTATTGGAAAATGGGACGTGGTAATGCTGTGTGAAACGTGGGTGGATGAAAAGGATTGGAAGGGCTTGAAACGAAAGTTGCCGAAGGGTTATGTATGGACAATGCAAGAAGCGAGAAAAGAACATGAGAAGGGAAGAGCGATGGGAGGCATGGTGTCAGGGGTTAAAAAGAAGCTGATAAGAAATGAAAGAGTGGAAGAGCGAGAAGAAAAGCTGGAGGGCGTGATGGTATGAAGAATAAAGGTAGGAAAAGAGAGGGTGGCGATCGTTTGTGTGTATAGAAGGAGAGGAGAAGAGGAAGGATGGAGAGTATTAAGGGAATGGATGGAGGAAAGGAATGAAGAGTTGGTCTTGATAGGAGGAGACTTGAACGCGTGGACAGGAGAGTTAGGGGGGGGGGGGGAGATATGGGAAGAAGAAAGCGAAACTTTTCGAAGAAATTCCAAGCACAGGGAGATAGATCGGGAGGGTAAAACTCTTTTGAACCTGTTAGGAGAGGAGGGGTGGTTTATCTGCAATGGAAATATAAGGGGAGATGAAGAAGGAGAAGTGTCTTTTATAGGGAAAGGGAAGACAGTGATTGATTACATTCTAGCAGAAGAAAGAATAAGGAAGAGAATGGATAAAATGGAAGTAGGTAATGAAATAGGCTCAGAACACTTCCCGCTAATAGCGACATTTAAATGCTCAGGATGGAAGCGGCATAGCGAAAAAAGGGTAAGAACTGGCGAAAGGAAAGTAAAAATGGGTAGATGGGGGGAGGATAAATTGAGAGAATTTAAAGAAAGAATGGAGAACGAGGAGATTAGAGGAATGGAAAGGGAAGACGTGGACACGCGCCTTGAAAAGATAAAAGAACTAACCGAGAGGATAAACGAAGAGGTAAGGCCAAGAGAAGAGGAGGGAATAAAGAGGGGATGGTGGGACGCAGAATGTAAGGAGAGTAAAGATAGAATGAAGGAAAATGTAAAAAAGTGGAGAAAAGGGGAGATAGGGAAACAGGAATATAATAGGAGAAAGAGAGAACATGAAAGATTGTTAAGTGATAAAAGGCAGTTAGAGAAAAGTAGGTATATGGAAGAGGTGGAAAAATCAATCAGGGAAGGGAGGGAATGGGATGTGATCAATAGGGAACGAGGAGGAAGGAAGGGCATCAATGAGGAAATCGAGATGGATGAGTGGACCCAGTACTTTAAGGGACTGTTGGGAGGAGTGGAAAATAAGGTGTTGGGGGAAAAGAGAAAAGTAATAGAAGGGGAAGATGATAGCAATAATGGGATAAGTAGGGAGGAATTGAATAGAGCGATAGGGAGGCCCAAAAGAAACAAGGCAACAGGTGAGGACGATATTGAGAACGAGGCTTTGAGTTTTGGAGGAGAAGGGGTGAGAAAGGAATTGTGGGAGGTATGCAAAAAGGTTTGGAGAGGAGAGGGATGGCCTAAGGAATGGAGGACAGGGTTAGTGGTGCTAATAATTAAGAAAGGAGAGGGCAAGAAGGTGGAGGAGTATAGGGGAATCACACTTATGTCGGTGGGCTACAAAATATATACGGAGATTCTCAGAAAGAGATTAGAAACGGAGGTGGAAGAGAAAGGGATTATTCCACACAATCAGACGGGCTCCAGGAAATGTATGGGAACAGTAGACAACATCTACGTACTGAATTATCTAGTGAATAGGAACTTAGGAAGAAAGAAAGGGAAGTTAGTGGCCTTATTTGTAGACTTTAAAGCGGCATTTGACTCGGTAAACAGGAAGGTGTTATGGCAGGTGATGAAAGAGAAGGGGGTGGACGAAGAGTTGGTCGAGAGGATAAAGGAGATATTCGAAGAGACTAAGATAAGGGTGAGGATTGGGAAACAAAAAGGGGAGATTTTTTGGAGTGGAAGGGGGCTCAGGCAAGGGTGCCCATTGAGCCCACTACTATTCAGTCTCTTGTTGGCAGATCTAGTGGAGAAACTGGAGAAGAAAGGAAAAGGGGGAACGGCTTTGGGAAATAGCAAGGTATATTCCTTAGCGTATGCAGACGATATAGTCTTATTAGCGGATAACGAGAGAGGGATGAGTCTCATAATGAGAGTGTTCGACGAGTATGTGAGAATTAAAGACTTAACGGTAAATGTAAATAAGACGAAGGTAATGATGTTTAGGAAGAGAAGGACAAAGGTAGAATATGAATGGAAGATGTACGGGGAGAAAGTGGAACAGGTCGAGGAATTTAGTTACCTAGGCTTCTGGTTTGAGTCGAAAGGAGGGGTTGAACTGCAGGTGAGGAGAAGGATAGAATGTGCGACTAAAGTAATGGGGCAGGTGTGGGGTATAGGGAAGAGAAGGTTTAAAGATGATTGGAAAATGAGACTGTGGATGTTTGATGCGTTGGTATGGTCAGTCCTAAGTTACGGAGTGGAGATCTGGGGATGGAAGGAGCACAAGAGGGTGGAAAGTATGCAGGAGAGATTCTTGAGATGGGTAATGGGAGTGAGCTGGAGCTGTCCAGGATACATGTTGAGGTAGGAATTAAGTAAAAGTAAAATGGTTATTAGACAAATGAAGAGAGCATGGAACTTTGAGGAGAAACTAAAGAGGGGGGAGGGAAGCAGGATAGCACAAGCTTGTCTAAGGGAGGTAGTAAACAAAGAGACTAGGGGTAACACAGAAGGATCAAGGTGGGAGGAAGAGAGACAACAGAGGAGGAGAGAATGCGATATAAGAGCAGATTTCAGAGTTTGGCAAGAGTTAGAGAATGAACTGATATTTAAGGAGGGGGAGGAAAGATGGAAAAAAATCGTGGAATCTAACTATAACAGGTGGTATAAGGTAGTGAAGGCTGAAGGAGAACCAGAATATTTAAGAAAGATTAAAAAGGAGAGTAAATGGAACCACGTTATATGATTTAGGATGGGAGAAGGAATGAGAGAGTGTAGGTACTGGATGGATGAAGAGGAAAGAAGATGTAGAGTCTGTTATTACGAGATAGAATCATGGGGGCATGTTTTAGAGAGATGTACGGGGGATGAAACAGGTGGGGAGAGTGTGGATGACAGGATAAGGTGGATCTTGGATGGAAGTGGACAAGGGGCAAGCTGG
>CAKNYM010030378.1:8786-28458 GCA_932195095.1 Andricus curvator
CTTTTATTCTATACAGTTACTCTACACACTGTGTCTTTTGTCTGGTATCAGCTGATTGTACTAGGTCAGGAATCAAAACATATTATGTATAAGGCTTACTCTTTGACCCAATGCTTTTAAGCAGATGTATTCAAATCTAATTTTATAAAAGTTTTTTTCATAATTTATAATGGTAAGAATAATAATAACAATAGGGATGAGGAAAGGTCTTTCGTAATTTGATTATGAACTAAAATGTAATTATTGGAATCCATTAAAGGTGTGAATTAACAAAAAATGTATTTAAAAAAAAAAATGTTTAAATAATTTTCATTAAACAAAAAATATTTTGAAAAATAAAGTTTTAATAATTTTTATCAAAAATTCATTTGAAAATAAAGCTTAAATATATTTTATTATGAAAAAATTGAAAATAAAATTTAAATAATCTTTATTTAAAAAATTTTATTTTAAAAATGAAGTTTTTAAATAATTGTTATGAAAAATTATAAAAGGTTTTTTTAATTTTAGGTTTTATATACTATTTGAAAAAAAATTATTTCAATTTTCACTGTGTTAACAGTTTAGTTCATAAACAGATTTTTTTTGTTAAAACAAGAAAAAAACAAGTTTTATATTTTTAACATATTTATTTAAAAAATCATGTAAAAGAACTTGATAAACAACAATATTAACCTAGTAGTATTCTTTTCTAAAGAACTTGAAAGTTGCATATTACAGACTATAATATATTTATATCACTGTTAAAAAAAAATGTTTGCAATTTTAATATACTTTTGTATATCAAATCTAAAACTCGGTATACGAAATATTCATTAAGAGGCTGCATATTGAATTTCATACACATGTATGTATTGATCAATTCTTAGAAAAGTTAGATCATTTTACTTTACATAAATTTAAAAAAAATTTTTGACTAATTCTCAATTCTAAATAAAAAAGTATAATTTTTTTTTTCTAGTTAAACATTGATCGTACTCACGTTCAAATTCTGACATTCACAGTGAATTTTGAAAAAGTCCACTCGTACACTGCACTTTGGTTATAAATAACAATTTATTCGATGAATGTTTTTGATTCTTATTTTAGTTTTGAATATTTAGCAAGATATATATATATATATATATATATATATATATATATATATAAAGCTACAAAGAACTCATGATTCTATTGTAAAAACAAAAATTGCACTGAAAAATAAAATAAATATATTTACTTAATTTATCAGTGATATTTTTGTTTTTACAATAAAATCATAGTTTTTTTTTGTTCACTGCTATTAAAAAATCACTCAATATTTATAATTTCATGAATAATTTTCACATCATCATTATTATCATCATTATTCATTTCAACGATCGCACTGTTGGTTTCAAAGAACCCACTATCATTATCATCCGTATCACTGTCACTATCACTGTCACTTATCAGTTGTTGTTGCTGCTGTTGTTGTTGTTGCTGTTGCTGTTGTTGTTGCTGCTGCTGCTGGTATTGATAAAATAGATAATCCTGTTGCGGAAACTGGTGAAATCGTTGAGTGTTCTGATATTCTTGGTTCTCATCCTCGAGAACTAGGAACCAATGAGTTCCGCCCAGTTTATTCGAAATCGCCGTCAAACCACTCCCCGACAAATAAACGTCAAATGTAGGATTTCTGTTAGTTACGGCGCAAAGCTCAGTGATTTCTTCAAAAGTGGGTTCTCCTGTTAACGCCCAACGTTCCGGGATTATGATGAATGGTGTTAGGTTGATATAATTAACACTCATTTTTCAAGATACAGCTGAAATAATGAAAGAATAATTATTAAATAATAATTTTTAATTATAAGATATGTTTGAAATTCAAATTCATAATTTAAGTGCATTATTAAAAAAAACTTACTTACTTAGAAAATGATTCCTTGTTGGTCTACTGTGAACTCTTTCAAGAAACTTTATTGAATGAACCTCTCAGGCCTTCCTAGCCCTTTATAATAGATTTTTTTGTTTATAAAATAATAAAGATAAAGAGCAGATTACGCATTTGAAACTTCCAGAAGGCTCGAGAGTATGAAGCGCAAAAAGGAATTTATCCTTATTATGATTTCTGTTAACCTGAACCTTCTTATCTCTCTCTCTTCCCCTTCTAACATACTGATTCTATGATGGATTAATGAGTTTTAGACTCTATCATATATTAGACGACTTTGCTTTTATAAAACCCCCACGGTAAAGTATCAGTTACACCAGGAATGAGTACTCTCTTATCATCCTGCCAACTGAGAACGGTTTTATTTTGCCTAACAGTATACACTTCATGCTTCTTGCTTTGAATTAAATTTTGAGACTTCTTCAAATTTTGATAAGATAGCAGACATTTTTTATAATCATCAAATGTTATTTTATTCAAAGTAGAACCTCTAACTCCCTTTGCTTTCTTTCCCTCTTTTTCACCTAAAACTTTAAATGCACATAATTTGGATCTTAATCCAACAAATTCCGTCATGATTTTGCCATTATTCTCGTCTTTCATCAAACCAAGAACTTTATTATTCAATAGGCTTATACCGTAAACGTTATTTGGCGGATAGTCTGCAGTGTCAAATTTCTTTGAATCTCTCTTAATGTACTCGTATACATCAGGCACGACTATGTGATATATCAAACTATCTGTGTCTGTGTAAAGCAACTTTGCTTGATCACCAAATTTTTTTTAAATATAATTGTAATGAAAATCGTACATGTATACTTTAGATACATCGAGAACAGTAAATCCTGTGTAAATAGGCTTGTTGAAATTAACTTTTAATCGATCAAGCTCAATTATAACCATATTTTCCTCAAATATGATGCAGCTGTTGAAGTTAGGTTTTGAAATTAAGGCTTTCGCTCCATACGTCCCCTCCCATTTTGTAATAAGTCTAACATCTTTGTATCTTCTAACATTTTCCATTGTTTTCCCAAACACTGAATTATTCATTAGCTTATAAAAGTTTTTTTGGAATTCGTTAGTCGATTTTTTTCGCAATTCAGTGTTTAGGTCTATATAATCCTTCAACCAATCTTTTTGATTAAATTTTAATATTCGATGTGTTTTAGATATTTTCATACCTAAATTCAAATATTGTTTCATATTACGATAGTGTACTATGTATCGTGTTTTTGGTAGTAAGTTTGTTATCAATTTTGGAATTTTACATTCTGAAAGAGGAGGTATGAAGTGCTCTGGGCATAATGGAAAGTCTTTAT
This sequence comes from Andricus curvator, assembly GCA_932195095.1. NCBI lineage: Eukaryota > Metazoa > Arthropoda > Insecta > Hymenoptera > Cynipidae > Andricus > Andricus curvator. The sequence continues at coordinate 12,018 of CAKNYM010030378.1, forward strand.
GTAATTCATGTAATTCCTCTGGATACTCTATATCAACTTCAAGTATATAATCAACTGGTGAATCATCGGAGATATTATTAACATTGAAATTGTTCTTAACATTTTCTTCCCATGTGAAATTACTGAATGGCAAAAATTCACTCATAGCTGCACCATATTGATTATTAAGATCAAAGTATAGAAGATAAGACTTTAATATATTTGAATCAAAATCTGCACCCATATACCTATTATTTGCCTTGCCGTATCGATTACAACACTGAGACACACCACCACGAATACCTTTTTCTATAAATAAAATCATTTCAATGTCTGTTATCAAATCAAGTTCAATCCCTGTCATTTTAAGCATTGCATCAAAAGCAAGCCCTGGTGCTGTGTAATAATGTAAGGGATCTAAATTGTAGGTGGAAGAACAATTGTATCTAAAATTCTCGAAAATGTCAGCTAAGAGAAAAACATCTGTTTTCAAATACAAGTCTGAGTATTCACCTAAAGTTTTTATATCAAATGTATTCCAAACATTACAAGCGTGCAAATAATCCGCCTCAGAAACATTTTCACTATTTAATTGAGAATAAAATGCTGCTTTTGGAGGTAATTGTGTTTCATTTAATTTTTGTAAACTGTCAATATACTCATAAGGGAAGACACCTTTTCTAGTTAGTAAATTAAATTCATTTAAATTTTTGCAGTGTTTCAGAGTAATTTTTTTATCGTCATTTTTCAAATAAGATGCCAACTTTTCAATACTGCTTGGAATAAAACGGAAAGAATCTATAAACCTAAGTTTTACACTTGTTCCACTTACATGTTTGGTAAAAGATATATATCTTTCTTTGTTAACAGGGAGCAATGTAAGCTCGCCTTCGAAATTTGTGGCAAGAGCTTTTATAAAAAAGTGAGAGTCATAGCCGGATAAATTGTGGAAAACTATTGGAACTATATGAGAATTTTTATAATTTATATTGCAATTTTGATGAGAAGCGCCCCTAAATTTTCCGGTAAAATGACAATGGTCACGATGTATAACATCATCAGCCCCTAATGCTTTTTCACATATATGACATGTCTTAGCTGAACAAAAATCTTGCTGTTGTTTTAACGTTAACTTTTCCAAAGGAACAACTTTCTTTAAATAACCATCAATTCGTTCAGCTAAGACTTTTAACTTTTTTACAAAATATTCAATGCAATCTTCACCTCGATAGACTTTAATTCTGGAGAGCGAGTCTTCAAAATTACATTTTAAATAAAAAGCAACACTGTGAGGGATATGCTTTTGATACGCTACTGTGTTGGGCGTTACATCATCGTCATCTATCTCCAACGACTGTGCTTTTGCGATAGGATCTAAAAAAGATTCGACGTCAGCATAGACAGAAAATGGAACCATTTCTTTATATTTATAATTTTTAAAACGTAAAATATTTTCACCTACTTTTGGTAATATTATTTTACATTTATTCACCTATTCACAATCTGATTTGTGATTTAAAAAAGATTTCTCAATTCTAAAATGGCATAAGCACCTATCGCAAAAAAAAATTTTATGTTCACTACGTGTCAGTTGAGTACTCACTAAACGTGAAAGATTTTTTATAAGAGCAAAGTGGTATACTGGTTTGCTTTCATCATGATTATATTCAATTCCAGAATTTTCTACCATAAGAAGATGTATTACAGGCTTATTTGACTTTGTTGCACCACTCAAATATATAGGTACAATTTCCTCTTTCTTTCTATTATCAATGTGGTCTATACCATAAATATTGATATTCAAATAGTTAATTTTTTCGAATTTTTTAACATCTTCTAAGGTAATTGGAAAATTTATATCTTCATATTTTAACACGGTTTTAAAATGTGGATAAGATCTTGTATCTGCAACGTTAGATTTAACAGGATGTAGAGCCGCCATTACAGACCAGAGAAAACAGTAGTGATCATTGTTTTTGATATTTATAACAGCATGTTTGTTTTGTATGTGCTTTGATAATTCAATAAAAGTTGATGAACCTACTTGTAATGGTGCATATCTATTAATATTTACACCTAAATTTATTATTTGAATCAATGACCAGCCAGATTTATGTCTCTGAAACTCTTCAACCTGAACTAAAATTTCTTCTTTCACATGATCTTGAAACCAATCGCTAAGATCAGTCGATTGAAGAATAATCTGATTATTGGTTTTGAAGAACTTAATTTCCTCAACCATTTTACCTTCTACTAAGGTTCTGAATTTACCTGCGAAAATTACATTTACCTTTACATTCCCCTCTTTTTTTAAAGTACTCGTTATCCGTGATATAATCATAGATTTCGCATCATTAAGAAAATGATTTAAATCTTTGTGCTTCAAATTGACTATAGAACCAGACCTTATTCTATTCTGAAAAGCTGTTTGCAATTCCTCCCAGTGTATTCTATCTGCTTTCCTGTTCATGCTACCTCCACCCACCTTCTGGAAGTTTTTAATTTTTCTATTTATCGCTTTTAAAATTCCAATTGTTGTTAATATTTTCATTTTCTGACCAACTGATGAATTTTTATTTAACTTTAGTATTTTGTTCAACAATCTAATATTTCGAGATCCTATTTCAATCCATTCATGAATTAATACAACTGAGGACTTTTCATTCAAGTTTTTGTAAGCTGACTCCATTAAATGAATTAGTTTTTTATAGAAGTTAGAATTCATGTTTCCTGCTTTTGTCTTGTTGACTTTAGCGAAGTCCATTGCACTGATGATTTTCAATATAGGATACCTCACAACACAAAAATTATATTGCAAATATTTTTTTCCTTTAAACAGTTATATAAAATATGTTTCTGGATTCACACTTTTTAAGATTCACTGATGAAAACTTTCTTTTTGTTTAGCAACACTTGAGCACTGATGTTTGAATGAGAAAGAGTAAAAGAATGATCCGACTTTTAATAAAACTCTTCTGTTATGCATATATATATGCTGATGATCAACTGAAAAGACTAAGGGCTGTGCGGGGTTTATATAGCTCCGATATTGTTATTGTTTATACATTCTTTAAGGTATTAATGATAATTTCTTAGAATTGCACATGATAAAAACGGTTCTTTCCTTATGACTGTAATGTAATATGACACCTTTGTTTATGTTAAAAATTCCTAGTACAGTTATAATATCACATAAGCGGCATTGGTTAAAGGGATGATGAGCTTGAATATGAGACGCATATCACCGACTTCCGCGATTTGCGTGACGTGTACAAGCGAAACTTGTTCGAACTTGCATAAAAAGCATATAACATTACGTCATTTTCTCAGTAATACATGTAACATGACACCATTTTTGAAAATAATTCACGATTGCTTTTATATTAAATTCCTTAATATCTATAAAATATCACATAGGAAACGGGGGTCTCTTTCTTTTACAGCTCATATCAAATGGTGATATTTTTCTTAGTAATACATGTAACATGACACCATTTTGAAAACAATTCTTTGAATTCTATATAACTTGATACCATTGTTTTTATATTAAATTCCTTAGGACCTATAAAATATGGCATAGGAAACGGGGGGGGGGGGGTAATCTTTCTTTCACGGCTCATATCAAAGGGTAATACTATGACTCACCTCTTTGGTATTTTCTTATGACGTAAGCAAAACATGACACATCATCCCTCTCCATACGCAATCACACATACACACAAATACAAACTCATCCTCACACGGATATGCACTAACACTAATCTATCCAGAACCGGCCTACTACCACTACTGTTCCAATCATTACCCGATAATTGTTATATTATCGGTTACTATCGGATCTTGTATCCACACATGATATCGCTTTATAATTACCTTGTGGTTTGTACTTCCTCATCAGTAGAGGAATTATCATAGTTAGACTCGAGATCGGATGAAATGCACCTGATTATGTGTATAAGCAATTGTCTCTTGGTTTTCCTCGAAGTCAAGTGGGTTGCGTTCATTTAGGCGTTATGACAAAATTTTAAATTTCAGGATGTAACGCATGACAAATGGAAATTATTCTGTCAATATCTAAAAGGTGCATGGAGCAAATTATGTTTAAAAATTGTAATTTAGAGAATGTCCCTATATCCGCGAGTAGGGTAAACTAGGCAATAGTAGGTTAGTTTAAAGAGAAGGTCATTTGCATTTTCTAGAATATGTGAAACCATTCTTGAAGATATTATACACAATATTCGGCACAACAATGAGCAAAACTGGACAACATTTTTTCAAGAAAGATTTTGGCAACATAATGAATAACTTTATAAGTGAGATAACATGGACATAGGATGCCTTAAAGTCGTCGTAATGATCTCGTAACGGTGTCGTAAAGACGTCGTCAAATTTTTTGCTCACTGGGTATCGTTCGTCGCCCTAAAGTTATAATACGCCATGTCCCTTAACTGTCAAACTGAGAAAATGAGGTTTGAAGTTTCACTGTATTATGATCTATTCAAATTTTTCTCAATTTCAAGGTAATCTTATGGATTAAAAATAATAATGTGCGATCAAGAACATATGCGGGCCGTCCGCATGGAAAGGGCCCTCATGGCTGGTGCTAGTTTAGGAGATATTCCAGTTTTTCTAAGTTGGGGTCAAAATGATTATATTCGGGTTGGAAAGGGGGGTGATACTACGACCTATAATGAATCTATTTGCCCTATATTCATGTCCCGAAAACATCCGGAAGTGGGTATATTTCGTGTTTGAAGAAGAAGCATAACACGTGTGCTTATAGCACTTGCCTTGATGCGTTTTCCTCGAAAAGCGGTTTTTCGCAGTTCTTACTTCAAAAATGCCCTGGCGACTTATTTTTTAACCTACAGAGTGCGTCTTTGATGTGAAAAATTTGTTTGGACATGGCGTAATATGAGATTCAAAAAATTCATTTTTTCTCAGAATTGATAGTTAACATTATTCTATTGTATTGCGTACCTTGAATTAAATAAGTTATTTCTAAATTATTATTGACCTTCGAATACAATACCTTCGAATAAAATTCGATAGTTGAATGATTAGGTTAAACATATTTCTGAAAGTTGTTGTCACTCCAATTGAAGTTAGGTTATTTCAATAATACCTGTTAATAAAGTATAAACTGATATTTTAATGATAAGTGCACAACTAGTGAATACTTTGCAAGTCAATGTCGTAAAGTTGTTGTAAAGATGTCGTAACGATGTCGTAAAGACTTCGCCAAATTTTGTACCCACTGGGTCTTTTCAAGCGAAATATCTATTCGATTTAGCAGCTTCTTACACGAATTGCTATTGAAAGCTAGACTGCCATGAGTTATTGCTTCCTTCTTCTTTAGGAAATTGGATACAGCTTTAAATCTATGTCTATTTTTTAACACCAACAATTTTTAAGAATCGATTTATTAACATGGGACGTAGTGTCGAATAGAGTACAATCAAAATGTGTTAACTTTGAAATGCTCTTATTGCATTAATATTAGAGTTATAAGAACGTACTTTTAGTTTGCAAATAATTTAGTCTATACCTTCTGAAATATTAATGTTAGGTAATTAGATTTTTTCTTTTTTCCAGGAATTTTATACAATTTTTTTCTTCATCATGGACTGAAGTTGTAGAATGTACCCATAACGCGAAATTCTCAAAGAAACTAATTTTGTGTACACTTCGCAACTATTTTAAAAGCCGTCGAAACGTCACTACATATTGACCATTTGGACGGTTTTTGTCCAGTAAAGTACAGGGTTTAGGTAGATAAAATTTCATATATGACTTTTTCTAAAAAAATGTACATGATGGATGGTCTATAAAATGTCTGAAAATGAGTATTTCAAAAGAATTGTAACGATTTTTTTTAATTTTACGCTTAACGTAGTCGGAAACTATCTTCAGAAGAAAAATTCCAGGAAACATGGACAGGCAAGCTCATTTCGGGTAAAATTGGTTCGCGCTAGGCGTGCACTGACCATACGGAATTTTTCTGCAAGCAGTGCAAACTAGGCAAAGCCCATCGTGTACCTCATCATCTTCAATAAAGGTAAGTGGAGGTTACAAATTTTCTATAACATTGAAAAACGAGTGCAGGGTATGTGCCATATGCATCGCATTTGGTAAGAGGGACGTGTGTGCGAGGCATATGCGTCGCACTTCATGAAAGAAATCCGTCACACTTCATAAAACGAAAGGAATTGTTCTTAAAATCTAATAAACAAAATAGTGAAGTAATTTTGTCTTTTTCTACACCTATTTCGCATGATTTCTCTAGTGATTATTTGATGAATGGCTTATCAATCATTTTTAAAATAATATTTTCCTTTAAAAGGATTTCGAACTAGACGTTAGCAGAAAATATATTTTTATGTGGGCAAAATTTTTTTAAGTAAAACAATCTAAAAACAGTTCATTAAGTATCAAATGTAAGTAACAATTGAATCTTACAGATGATAAATATATGGGAAGTTGAACCGAAAGCTTTCGGGCAGTAAATCCAGACCATCGATATGCAGCGATGGTAGGTTGCTGCGTCTTTGCAGACATATCTATCGTCAAGTAGGTTCTGCACCTCTTCCTATATTGAATGCCTGTCCATGGTTGGTCTCAGTATCGCCCCTCTTTCTCTGTTTCCAGCTTGTTCTAGCTGCAATCCATCGTATTGACTCTGTCTTGATTGGCTTCACTAACTCTAGCGTATTCGGCCTTGTTGTACGATCCATTGTTGGGAGCCCTGCGCTTTCGATTGTTTTAAACCGCAATTACAACTATTTTTGGTGTTATTATCATTGTTGTTCCCTCGAGAAGCTAGGGAAAAGGGTTCGTCCATCCTTGCATATCCCCACATGCAAGGATAAGGCTGCATACTCTGAGAAGTCGCCCGATATTCCAGAGACACCGTTTAACACACTTCACCCAGATGTCATTCAGATTTCGGCACGGTTGTTATGCCTCCGCTGGGGCGTTATTGCTTCAGGGCCATCCCTACACAATTGTCCGCGACTGCTTATTAATGATTGTAACAATATTCAGCAGAAGCCCTTTGTACAGGGACACTCTATCCATCACCTCAGGAGGCGTCCGGTGGCTTTGTAATAGACCCTTCGACTCGATTCCAAAGGAGCCGAAACTGAATATATAACCGAAGCCACCGAACGCGTCCTCGGGTTGTGGATAGAATGCCCTATACTAAGGGTTTCTGCTGCATATGGTTACAATAGTTAATAAGCAGTCGCGGCCAATTGTCCAGGGATAGCAGTGCTCCCAATTCGGCTCCCCAACTACACTGCGCATGCGTTGTATCGACAGTCTCATTGGCTGTGAATGGCGCGCTTTTTTGAAACTATTACATGTGTAAATCAATTTTTTATAATAAATCATTGTGGAAATAATAACAATTAATTTTCAGGTCACAAAATAGTCTTTTAGAGTGCAAGATGACAAAATTATTTGATTGCAATCTTTACAAATAAATTATTGATTTTAAATTAAAAGGAAGGAATACCTTTTTTCACCAACGTAAACTTTAAATCATTCAAAATATCTTTTTTTTTGTTGTACTTTATGATTATTATATATTGTGAAAAATTGATTTGCATATTTAATCATTTCAAATAAGCGCGCGATTAACATCCAATGAGGCTGCTGATGCGACGCATGCGCAGTGCGGTTGGGGAGCCAAATTGGGAGCACTGAGGGATGGTCCCAAAGGAATAACCCCTAAGCGGAGGCGTAACAACCGCGCCAAAAGCTGAATGGCACCTGGGTGAGGTGTCTTAAACTGTGACTCTGGGATACCGGGCAACCTCTCAGAGTATGCAGCCTTATCCTTGCCTAACCCTTTTCCCTAAATCATGTGCAAAGTACGTCATTGTAGTCGACGGGGTGATCAAAATATTGGTGCATGCGTATCTTGAAATATAATTATTCAGCACACCGGTGAGTGAATATAAGTATGCAAACATGAAAATTTTTCGATTTGGTTCGTACTGCGTGGACTTCGGATACTGCGTATCAGAAAAAGGAATACCGGATACTGAAAAAGGAAAGGCTAAAGTTTTATTTTTTCTATACGTGCCCTGAGGGCTACACGATGCTCACCACACATTTGCTTGTAACGTCTATCCACGAGGTTGCAGATTGTTGTGGTATTTAGTGGGTAAGAATACCACAAGCTTAGGAATTGCAGAGCCACCAAAGTGTATTTTGAAGATTTTGCAAAATCACTTGCTCTCTCAAAAAAATCAATGAAAAAGACTTGTCTACACCTCAGATTTAATACAACTTCAATTAGGTGTCTTATTCTAATCAATCGATTATTATGTAGTACTCACCATTTTTAATATCTGTACTGTTAATGCTGTTATTCAGGTAACTAGCGTCGTTGTTGTTTCCATTTGCATGAATTCCATTTGGCTTTGTACAAAGACCCGGACTTTCATTTGAATTGCAAGTCACCATTTTTATTCTGCTTTCCGTATTATAACTTGATTCTGAAGTCGATCGAATCGGTTCAACGCAGTGTGGCGAAACAAAGGATTGTACATATCCCTCTTTAGAGAAAATGTTTAAGTGTTGGGTTGCATTGGTGGCTGATTCTAACGGCATATGTTCCTGACCGTTGTTCAGACTATTTTTCGGAACTAAGTACTCGTAACTTGCACCTTCATTAGTGTATATTGGATTATCTAGCTCACAAGACTGCGCCATCCTTTTTATACCAACATATCTTAGATCCTGGAACTTGTAAATTCTTCGTGTTCTATCATATTCACGATTTGCTTTATAGAAATCCTGTAACGTTTTTAATGCATGCATTTCTGAAAAAAGTAAATAGAGCGAGGTATTATTACTTTAACTGATTAATATCCCAAGAATCTTCCTCTATGAAGAACGATATTCAATATTGAATATTTTGGATATGATTTATTGTATTAGCAATAAAAATTTGAGTACTTCACTAAAAGGAACTGAGGAAGGTTTATCTATTGCTACATGTATGAAAGTATTTGTTTGTTTATGAAACACCTTCCTTATGAACACACTATTTATTCAGAGGATGCGTACATTATGTATGAGTATAGCTGAGACGAGACTATGCAAAAATCGTATATTCTCGCATTAATGTTGAAGAAATCAGTATTGATAAACAGTACAAAAAGTAGCATATTTCTTGTTCATTTGAAGCGAACAAAATTTTGTCTTGTTTTCAATAAACTTAAAATGTTTCCTAGTGCTGACAGACTTACCTGTACACAGTTTGTACCGCAGAAAAAAGTTCTTACACTCACACATTGATGTTAAACTTGTAAAAACAAAAAAGGTATTATTTCGCGCTCCGTATTCTTTTTCTACTTTTATAAATTGTTCGTCTTTATATGTACTCCATAATGAATTAGGTATGTGTTTAAAAAGTGAAGAGAATGATTGAACCTCAAAGCAAGCTTACCTTTAAAATGAGGTGACATCTAATTTGAACTGAGCTTTAGTTTCAAAAGTTGGTTAAGATTATTTGATTCTGGAAACATGCTTTGATAGCAACAAGATTGATGTTACAAGACGACTTAGGGCCGGTTCCACCAAACTCGGTTAAATCAGTGGTTAACTGACGGCGGGTTAAAGTTAACGCCATAGATAAGCTTGGGTTATCCTGTTGTGCGTTCCACCACATTTTTCGTGGGCGCGGTTAGCTAACCAGATAGTCGTTTCGAAGTAACTCCTATTTTACTTTAAATCATTCGTGTGATTGGCTACCCGTCGGTCGAATGGAAAGCAAAGCAATATGTCCGTGCGCGCCAAATCCAGGTAAGGTTGGGCCACGCTCGTGTCTACACTAACCTAAAAAAAGTGAATGTTGGTGTATGTTTTGTTCGTGATAAATTAATATATCACATATAAATTCAAAAACATCTTTTTCGACTTCGTCATCAGACGATCTCAGAACTTCTTCCAAAAACTCCATATTTCACAACGACAATGCCGTTTTTAGGTTAGAGGACGATTAAGTCGCCTTAACCGATCAATTTTGACCGGTTAGATTTAACTGTGGTTAACGCGAGTTAACCGGCCACTAAAACGTGGTGGAACGCGTAACTAGATTTAACGGAGGATTAACCTTTTAATCGAGGTTGGTGGAACCGGCCCTAAGAAAGTTTATTATCTAACAATCGAACTTTAGGCTGCAAAATATTATTCAACTAGCAAATATCGATTTAAACCAATTTCAGTAAGTTTTTGCAACACCCAACTCTAAAGTTGACGTTTTCATGCTTCTAAATTGTGCCTAAAGGACCTTATTTGAGCAGACTGTGTGCGAATAATTTTCGCGCTTGCGCAGTTTGAAGATGGCTTACTTTAAGTACTGGTGAAAAAGCTGCGCATGCGCACTTTCGATATGAGGTACTTTAGACACTGGTATAGGCAACTTTAAACACCAGTGTTGGTATATTCTTGAAATAAATTTAGATTTAACTTGAACAAATGTTTTAATGATTGAAGTTTTGTTTTTAGAGTTTCGTAGCGCCCCCCCCCAACCCCGGCAAATGATCATAAACGCCAACCACTGCAATAGATAGATAAACGTTTATTTTTTAGCCTGCTGGCCTTAAAAAATTGACTTGCTTACACTTCCATTTTTTTTTTTTACAGAATTTTCTTACAACTAAGCCTTAAAACTAACATCCTTCCACACCTTATATCTAACGCCGCTCGCTCTTATCGCATTGCCTTCCTCGCTTCGCCTCGCGTCGCTCGCATGTCCCTACTTTCTTGCTTGCCTCGCATTACCATACTCTGCCTCCGCGACTAATACCTAATACTTATCTACTATTTACAATATTTACAATTACTTATATTTACTTCCTCCTCTATTTACAATCTTTCCTTCTCCATTCCTCTTCCTCCTTCCTTCTCTTCTTCACCATCTTATCCAATACTCCCTTCACCCATGCTACTGCCCTTTTGTCCCCCCTTTCATGCATCAATACCTCCATGCTTATCCCACTCCTTTCCACCTCCACGCACTCCTCCAACCAGTGCTCCACTCTTGCCTCCCCCTTCCCACATAGTTCACACATCCTCTTTTCCCTATCGAGCCAAAACCTATTGAAACCCTCCATGCACCCACATCTCATCCTCGCTATAAGCTCCTGACTTCCTTTCTCTCCTTTCTCACACAAATATTGCGCTCTCGCCCTTGGCATAATCCACACGTAGTTCCCATTAAACCTTGTCTCTCTTATTCTTTCTTCCCCTGCTGTCTTCTCTCTCTCCATGCTGTTTTTCTTAACCAACTCATATACCTTCCTTCCTTCCTCATGCATCCTTCTCAATTCATCAATATGCAGTCCATTCGTTCTAAAATACCTTTCTCTTTCAACCTCCATCTTCCCACCCCCTCTCCTGTTCTCCTTCTCCCACCAACACTCCCTAACCAGCTTACTTCCCCCCTCTTCCAAAAATTTCTCCTCATATTTACACGCTCGACTCCCCGCTAGAATCCCTACACTCGTTCTCCCCGTCTCCCTCCTGACAATATAATTAGGCGTGTTCCTTGCCAACGCCAGTGTCCACTTTACATACCTCTCCTGTATCCTATTTACCTCTTCGCTTTCCTTCCACCCCCACACCTCTACTCCATACAATAGTACACTCATCACTAGTGAGTCAAACAATTTCATTCTCCTCCCAAAATCATCCGCGAATAACTTCTTTCCCAACCCCCACACCTGCCTCATCACCACATTTGCCCTCCTCACTCTCTCTTTTATGTGACCACCCACTCCGCCATTCCTCCGAAACAAGAAGCCCAGGTACACAAACTCTTTCACCGCCTGCACCGCCTTTCCCTTCCACTTCCACTCCCCTTCCTTATCCCTTCCACCTCCTTTTCTGAAAACCATAACCTTGGACTTTTCCGCATTCAGTTCTAACCTATTCTTATCCAGGTATTTTCTCAACCTCTTCATCATTTCCTTTAAGGCCTCCTCGCTTTTTGCCAACAACACTATGTCATCTGCATACGCTAGCGACCAAATTCTAACCCCTCCTATCCTGACTCCTCCTACCACTCCGGCTTCCAGCTTACTTTCCATATCCGCAATTAAAATCGCAAAAAGCGTCGGGCTAAGCGGACACCCTTGTCTTAACCCCTTATCCATCCAGAATCCCTCCGAAATCCCCTGTCCTCCTCTTACCTTATCTTTGGTTTCTTCATATATCTCCCTTACCCTCTCGATCAGGCCTCTCTCCACTCCCCTCTCCTGCATCGCCTCCCACAACCTCCCCCTATCCACCGACGGAAACGCGCCTTTTAGATCCACAAAAAACGCGTACACTCTCGATCCCTTCTTCGCTAATTCTCTATCCACCACGTGCTGTAGAACGTAGATATTGTCGATAGTACTCCTACCTGCCCTAAAGCCCGCCTGCGTCTCTGGCAATATTCCTTTCCCCTCGACATCCTTCCGCAGCCTCTCCGCTACTACCATCGCGTATACTTTATACGCCGTATTCATTAGCGTAATCCCCCTATAATTTTCCTGCCTATCCCTCTCTCCTTTCTTATACAGAGGCACTATTAATCCTTCTCTCCACCCTCGTGGGAATCCCTCCCCCCTCCATACTTTCTTCACTACCTCCTTCAGCCTCTCCCTAACCTCCTGTGTACTAAACAGCCATGCTTCGTTCTCTAGCCCATCCAGCCCTGCTGATTTTGACCTTTTTAACTTCCTTATCTGTTTCTCTATCTCCTCGTCATTCAACTCCTCCATCTCTGCCTCCCCCGTTCTTCTACTACCATCATCTCTCTTCCTTGAATCTGAGCCCTGAAATGATTCTTTAAAAAACTCCCTCCACTCCTCACTCCCTATCTTGTCGCTTATCCCTACTCTACGTTTCCTAAACCTATTTATTATCTTCCAGACGTCCCCTTCTGTCTTAACATTTCCTAACTCCTCCTCCAGCTCTTTCTCCTTTTCCTGTTCTTTCTTCTTACACATCAATCTAAACCATTTCCTCATTTCTACGTACTCCTCCCTTTTCGCAGTACCCTCTTTCCACTTCTTGTACTTCCTCTTCACCTTCCTTTTCATCTTTTTACATTCCCTATCCCACCACGGCTTCACCATTCCTTTCTTCTTCTTTTTGAATACCTTCTTTTGCACGCACCCTTTCACTTTCTCTTTTAAATCCTCCCATATCTCTTCCACCGTCTCCCCTTCGAAGCGTACGTTCCCTAACTGCTCCTTATATTTCTCTATCGCCTCCCTCGTCCAGCTAACCCTCTCCCCCGTCGACACATCTTCCCCACCTTGCCTTCCACCGTTCTCACCCCTTATCCACAACCCTAATGGCTGATGGTCTGATTCTACCCTCCCTTCTACTGCGAATCTCTCCATCTCCTCCCACCCTTGCATATTCATAACTACATAATCTATTACCGATACCCCCACCTTACCTACGTATGTGTATTCTCCCTCTTCGTCCCCAGTTGCCATACCATTTGCCACCGCCCAGCCTCTATCCTCCATCCAGTCCCTTAGAATCTCCCCCTCCTTATTTATTAACCTATCCTTTGAGTTCCTTTCGAAGCTCTCCCCTTCCCTGTAAAGGCCCCCTTCCCTCCCCATCCTCGCGTTAAAGTCCCCACCCAGTACAACCATACCCTCTTCTCTTTCACCTAACAGGTCTTCCACCCTTTCTTTAATTCTTTCCATCCCATCCTTATTGTACACTGTCACAAACTTACACATTCCCCCTCCTATCTTTACTTTCCTCATTTGCACTCCCTCCCCCTCTACCTCTCCGTGAGCTTCTTCCTCTAATCCATCTCTAATCCCCGTTATAATTCCCCCACTAGCCCTTCCTTTCTTCTTCACTCTGACCGCCTCCTGGAGTCTCCACCTATACCCCCTTGGCAGCTTTGGCTCTATTCTATCCCATTCCTTTCTTTCCACCCACGTCTCTACCAGTCCTACCACATCAAATTCCTGGATATACCTCCAGAACTCCTCATCCTTCTTCTTTACCCCTGCTACGTTCCAGTAAAGCACCTTCACAACTCCTCTACCCTGCATTACCCCCGCCCCCCTACTTCCTACGAAACAAATTCCCCTGCACTTCCTTCAACACCTCTTTCTCCTCGTCCCACACCCACATTTTCTCGTCTATTTTTATTTTCCGATATCCTACCTTCGCCGATCTCCCTTCACTCCTCTCCCTCCTAGCCCTGTCGTACAGCATTCTCTGTACATCCCTTTCCTTTCTCGTCAAATCGTGATCGATGAACACTTCCTTATCCTTTATCCTATTTTTATTTCTCATTACCCCCAATTTTTCTTCCCAGCTCTCCAACTCCACAACCGCCACTTCTTTCTCCTTCCTCCCCTCCAACTTAACTTTCCCTACCCTGCCTTTATTCCACCCTATGCTCTGTAGCAGCGCTTCCACACCCTCCCTTTCTTCCCCGCTCTTCATCTTCAACCCTCTTATCACAATATTATTTCTCCTGTCTGCCTTCTCCTTTCTCTCCATTCTCAACTCCATTGCCCTTATCCTTTCCCTATCCGCCCTCTCCTCCTTTTCATTCCTACGCTCTCCCACTTTCTCTTCTATCATATTCCCTACCCTCTCCCAAATACCTTTAATCTCGCCCCCGCTACCCCCGACTCCTATTTCCATTTCCGTCCTGCCCTCCACCTTCTCAAGCCTTTTTTCCGCCCTTTCTTTCCACGCCCTAATCTCCTCTTCCATCTGTTTTATTTTAACTTCTTTTTCTTTTCTTTCCCTCTCTAACCCATCTACTCTCTCTCTCAGCTCTTTCACCTCCTTTTCCCATTTCTCATCTCTGATTCGCAGGTCTTCCCTCATACCTTCCATCTGCTCCTTGGTCCCCCTTACTTCCTCCCTCAGCCCCCTGATCTCGCCTATCAACATCCCGAGAGCCTCCTTTTCCAACATCCCCTCCATTTTTTTGGGGGGTGACCTCGGGGTTATCCCGCTTTTTTTAAACGGGCTCTCGACCTCGCTTTTCTCCGGACTCTCTTGGCTGTCTCTCTTCCTTTTCAAGAGATCCTCCCCGTCACTTGCGCTTGACGCTCTCTCCCTTACCTTCTCGCTTCCTTCGTTGCCACCGTCCCGATTTCTCCCTCTCCCCGACGCACCGCTCGACACCGGGCGACGCGTTGTTGGCCGTCGTGGCTTGTGGAAAATTCCCTCCCCGTCGGTTTCACTACCAGCACTGCCAGTACTCTCGCTGCCCACCTCCCGCTCTACCGCCGGTAAATGGGATCTATCCATGCAGTACCTGCTGCAACCGACAGATGTCTCTGCAAAATTTTGGCGTCTTTCGCCGCCAAATTTTCCTTTTTTTTCCCCCTTTTTTTTTTTTTTTTTCAATTCCTCAGTCCCTGCAGACACCCCTTTCTCTCCCTTAGCATCCCCTAACTTTTCGAGAACCACCCTTGAACCCTCGAAAGCCCAGGACTCCTGACCACGAACTCCCCCGCTTACTTGCCAACCTAACCTCACTTTCCCTATCCAGCTAGATACCACCTCCCACACACGCTGAAACTCACTTTTTATCTCCACAATTCACCCCACACAACCCTACTCACCTCCTCGGCTTCCACCCTCACACTCCACTCACACCTTCCACACAAATTCCGTAAAATTCTCTCTCCACCTGTCACTTAACACGTTCTCACTTCCGCCACCAACATGCAAGTCCTCCCAACCACTGCAATATATATATACATATATAATTAGTATTTTTCGTTACCTCCTCCTAACAACTTTTTCGGACGGGCGTTGCAAAAAAAAAAAATAGCGTGTGATACACGTGCGCATAGATGATTGGTAACTCGTGTGATTGAATCATTCGCCTGCGGCTCGAAGCACTTGTCAACGTTTTCGCACTCGCTTCGCTCGTGCGCTAACCACCGACTCACACACAATCACCTATTTTGCAAACTTGTATCACAAATAACTATTCTGAAACTTACCTTTGGAGTGATGGGTACGGGTTTGATAATTGGAACCAATTATGAATTTTGGTTCGGAAAAGTATTTAGAACTAGGCCAATTTAGGTGAAATGATAAATAGAGAGAATTAGTAAGGTTTTATTTGTTTTTATGCAAGTTAAACTCTGGAATCCGTCGAACTTTAAACATTTTTGACCTATTTTTGACCCATGCTTGAGCAAGGGAACTTTTTTTCACGCGGGACATAATACCTCATCTTTGCACTTATGGAGTTTTTTTCGAGACCCTATAAAAATTGCTTATGAGGGTTGAATTTAAAAAGTATTCATGCAGTAAGATAAGCTAATATTAACGATTCTATCACAAATTTCCAAAAAGGTCTTTTTTCCAGAGGAAATACACGTGAAACTTTATGGACTTTGAACAACCCCTGGAAATCAATAGATTTTAAAATTAAAAAGAAAAATAC
>CAKNYM010030379.1:2418-18602 GCA_932195095.1 Andricus curvator
GTTTTAAATCTCTCGCTTTTTCAACTTGTAGCACAATATACTATTTTTCGAGATTATCTATAATATTCATTTGAATCATTTTATCAATGCCACAATTCTGGAACATTCACTTTTTTATTTCTCGCCTACAATGCTAACATTTTTTACAGATATCTGGAAAATATGTGCGTATGTTTGGAAATAGCACTGTACCAATTTTGGATAGGCAGCAAGCGCACAGATTTTACTTATAAAAACATTAAATTGACGGTATACTTCAATTATTTGCACTTAAATATGTAATTGAAAATATATTTCAAAAATATACATACAGCAACAGTCTAGGGTGGTCCAAAAAACGCTTTTCGAGCTACAGGGCAAGCCCCACCCCCCCCCAAAAAAGTTTCCATTTCCGGAGAAAAAAAATCCCTAATTTTTTTTTCGAAATTCGAATATTAACACGTGCCACCGGGCACTTCAAAATCCTATTTAATTAACATGGGGAAATTTGGGATTTTCGAAAAATTGAACTCATACTTCAGGGTTTGATCGAAACGTGCCAAACTTTAAAGGGATTGAAGAGGAGTACCTATGAAATAAAAGCATACTGATAACTTTGATTTTTAACCCACCCTTAACCCCTCCCACAGCACCCCAAATATGACCCAAAAATAAAAAAACTACATTTTTACGTATTATTGTTACTTTTTAGCAATTTCCGTCGTCTTTTTCATACGAATAATTACTAATGGACAATTTAAATATTTTCCATGACTTTTTAAACAAATTTTAAATGTTTAAACAAATGTAACTTATTTAAACAATTATTTATTCCCAAAAAATGTAAAAAATAATCGTATTTTCTGATTTAAATGTAATAGTTTGTCATTGTTTGGAGTAGTAATTTTTTTAAAAAACATTATGTGATAATTTAAACAATTACTTATTGTTTATTCTCAAAATTTCTAAAAATTAACCCAGATATGTCCACTTTTTTCTCAAATTGGTATCCTATGCTACTTATAGCATACAGAAAGAATATATTAACCATTTTTTAATTGTGTAAACAAATATAATATGTTTAAACAATTATTTTTCCAAAAATAATTTTTAAATCGTATTTTCTGAATTAAATATAATATTGGATGATTTCGAGGAGTAGTAAATTCTGTTAAAAACGTCACAATCAGCTCTATTCTTAAAAGCTCTTCGAGGGGCAAATTTGAAACAAGGTCAACGCTGCATGTGTGAATTACAGAAATAACTTGAAAACAGTCTTATAAATAATCGTATGAAGCTAAAACGAAAATCAGCGACACGTTTTAATATTTATAACGAGTATGAAAATGTAAAAAAAACAATCTGTTGAAACTTGAATCATAATTTGCATTAGTGAATGTGCTTGTTTATAATATAATTATGATAAAGATTGTAAAAATATGAAGAAAGCAATAATAAATACACTTTTATAATTTAAATTTTCTCATGACTTTCATGATTTATTTAGTAATGCGCCAAAGAAGATGTAAACCATCCATACTCAATTTGAAGGAAATTTGAAAAAAAAACAATAATTAATTGTATACACAATAACATAAAGTTTTTAGCAGAATTTATTACTCCTCGCAATCATTCAATATTATGTTTAATTCAGAAAATACGATTTAAAAAATATTTTTGGAAAAATAATTGTTTAAACAAATTATATTTGTTTAAACAATTGAAAAATGGTTAATATATTCTTTCTGTACACTATACAGTCAGAAAAATAATTATATATATTTTATTTTATTTAATTTTTTTAAAGTTATCGAAAAAAATTGCTTAAGCAAATCAAAATTGTTTAAACAAATAGAAATTTATTAATAATTGAAAGAAATGTATCAAAATTATATAATTATTCAACAAAAAGTAGCATAGGATACCAATTTGAGAAAAAAGTGGACATCTCTCGGGCAATTTTTATAAATTTTGAGAATAAACAATAAGTAATTGTTTAAATAATCACATAATGTTTAAAAAAAAAATTACTACTCCAAACAATGACAAACTATTACATTTCAATCAGAAAATACGATTATTTTTTACATTTTTTGGGGAATAAATAATTGTTTAAATAAGTTACATTAGTTTAAACAATTGAAAATTGTTTTAAAAGTTATGGAAAATATTCAAATTGTCCATTAGTAATTATCTGTATGAAAAAGACGACGGAAATTGCTAAAAAGTAACAATAATACGTAAAAATGTAGTTTTTTGATTTTTGGGTAATATTTGGGGCGCTGTGGGAGGGGTAAGGATGGGTTAAAAATGAAAGTTATTAGTATGCACGTTTCGATCAAACCCTGAAGTATGAGTTCAATTTTTCGAAAATCCAATATTTCCCCATGTTAATTAAATGGGATTTTGAAGTGCCCGGTGGCACGTGTTAATATTCGAATTTCGAAAAAAAAAAATAGGGATTTTTTTTCTCCGGAAATGGTAACTTCTGGTGGGGGGACTTGCCCTCTAGAGTGAAAAAAAATTTTGCAATGCATTTTTGGTAGGGCTCGACTTTGCCCATACCCGGTAACCCGGGTACTCGGGCGAGTACCCGATGACACGGGTATTACTCGGGTACCCGGGTACTCGGGTAATAACCTAAATATCGGGTACCTGGATACCCGGGTAGTCGGGTAATACCCGGGTACCCGGGCAAGTTTCGGGTATCAGGAATACAGTGAAACAAAAGGTGACATGATCATAAATGTCTGATAACCCTTCATTCAATTCGTCACCATGTCGCCTCAACGGCCAAGTTGGATATGGGATTATTTTGTCATAAAGTGTCATATTTGCAGCGAAATATCTTTTTTGCATATTTTGCATTGTGCAAATAGACCACTTGGCCGTTCGGACACAAATTCCCAAACCCAACTTGATTTTTTACGTTCCGGTCGTTCTGACATTTTGTTTATTTCGTTTGATTCTCAAATAAGGGGTATGAAACTATCGCGCGTTTATTTTATTTTATTTTTTGCGTTTGAAACATGCTGTCGAATGAGAAATCTTTAAAATCAAAAAAAAATCGTCGGGTACCCGGATAGCCGGGTATTACCCGATTATCCGGGTACCCGGGTACCCGAGTTTCTGGTTATTACTCGGGTACCCGGGTACCCGAGTAATACCCGTGATCTCTGGTACCCGGGTCCCCGAGTATCCGAGTAAATATACAAATACCCGTCAGGAAGTCCTAGCCCTAATTTTTGGACCGCCCTAAGCAACACATGAGACAAGAGCAAATTTCTGGAAACTGACACAAGATCTTGTTACTTCTGTTACCAGAAATAATAGCCAAAATAGTTTTAACCAGAATTTTCTAGTAATATGAACCAGAATTTCTAATTGAAATAACTACAAAATTTTTAACCAGATACGTCTAGTAACTGACCAGAACTTTGTTTTCAGTGTACCTATTTATAACGACCACTAATCACTGTTACTCCTAATAATATATTTTTTCTTTAAAATTAATTGCAAACAGTCGAAACAGCAGTTTTCAAAATAAAAGTTACTTTTATACTGTAGTACATAAATAATATAATTATTTTTCAAAGCTTCAAAGGTAAGAGAACCTAGAACAACATCATCCAGAAAAATAGTTGAAAAACGTTCGAAATGTTTCGATACGTTATCTTTAAAATAAGTTCAACTATTGTATTGATGATGTCGTTGTTCTAGGTTCTCTTACACTGAAAAAAAAGGTTTAGCTGTCCCAGCTAGAAGTTTAGCTGGATTTCGTCTTCTAAGAAAATTTAGCTGTATTACCTAAATTTCTAGCTGTGTTACCTAAATATCTAGCTGTTTTAGATAATTTTGCCACCTAGAAATTATCTAGATAAATTCGCTAGATAATTTCTAGATGGCAAAATTAGCTAAAAAAGCTAGATATTTAGGTAACGCAGTTAGAAATTTAGTGTACCTTTAAACCTTTGAACGCTACTTCTTCCCAGACGTAGAACCGAAATTTGTTATCATTTTAATTATAATTATTGTAAAAAGTAGATATTTTTGAGAATTGAGCGTTTAAAAATTGCTAACATATTAGAATTGAATTTCATGAGTTGCTCAACCTGTAAATCACCTGATCTAATGTTGCAATTTCACGTCATTAACACATGTCAAGCAGCGAAATCCAGTAAGGCGTACATTTCTGACAACATTGATAAATTTTTTAAACGATGTGAATATTTTGATTTTTAACTTTAAAAATAAAATTTCCATGAAATATGCTTCCGAAGCAATCTTTTTCCAAGGCCCAAAATATAATGAATATGATGCATTTGATCTTATATCACGAAAAAAATTTTGTCGATGCTCAAATTGTGTAGTTTGACCGTAAAATTGATTTTTTGGATTTTTCATTATTTCTTGAGCAATAAAAATGTGAATTTTCGATTTTTCAAGACAATTCAAAAAGTCGTTATAATGGTCTTATTTTAAGAAACTGATTCATTCAGGATAATTGAGGAAAATTTTTTTCAGTTTGAAAAATGCCGTCTCAAAAAAAATCTTGTTGCAGGAATGTGTATTTGAATTTCTCTGATTTTTTTATAAAATATAACCGATTTCGAAAATTTGGCAGTAGATCCTTATGCATATCCACCCTTCAGTTCTTCCTGAAAGAATGGAAGCTCAATAAGGCGACAAGGTTTGCTCTACTTAAAGAACTGAAGCTTAGTCGGTTGGGGTAAGAAAATAATCGTTTACATTTGCATGAATTTTTTACCGTGTTGGTATAGATTATAGAAGGTAGAAATCGTAGAATGGCATTAACATGAAACCTGCGCTTCGAGGACCGCTCGTTAGCGTCGTTAACGATGAAAAATCTCTCAACTGCTGAGGTGTACTGACTATTGAGGTGTACTGACATGGGACCCCTTCTTGCTGTGCTTGAAATAAATTTCCGATATTGTGCAATAGAACAGGAACTTCCGGTTGGGTCTAAAATACGATAAACAATTTTTTTAAACTTAAGAAATCATAATTTACATACTTCACAGCCCAAAATAATCTCAAAAAGGGGAAGTCGAGTGATTTTTCATATTTCAAATAGGGGAATTATAGGGGAATTAATTCTCTGAAATAAAATTAATATAGTTACCATGTTATATTCAATATTAAACGATTGAAACTCTTGAAATGTCAAGTTGAAATATATTGCACTTTCAACAAAGTAGTTGAATTTTCAACCAGAAGAGATTTTCTACCAAAAGAATCAAATTTTCAATAAGAGTTGTGTTTTCATGCTAAAATTTTCAATTTTTCAGAACACCGTTGACTTTAAAAACAGAAAATATGGATTTTCAACAAAAAAGTTCATTTTCAACCCAATCCACCAAACTCTCGGTTTACTAACAGTGTCGGGGGTTGCCTGCAAGTAGCCTTGATAGTAAATCGGGGGAATCGAAACGTAAACAGTCCGGGCCGTCTGAATCGTTTCCAATTTGAATGCAAAATATTGCGCAATATACTCGAGCGAGTACCCGCGCACTGCTTTTTTTCGCTACGCAGCTGGTGTTTTTCAGGCAAAAGTCGCAACCGTCTCTCGCCCCTTGAGCTGAGAAACTGCGTGGGCCAGTAGTTATAGGAATTACTAAACCGCGGGTTACTAAAACGCGGTTCTGGTGTAGTTTAATTTTTGTCCAAAAAGGATGACTTTAAAAAAAAGTTTAGTTTTCCACAAACTAATTAAATTTACAACAAAATAGTCTAATTTAAAAGAAAAATGAATTTTTAAAATAAAAGTTCATTTTTTTACAAGAAAGATGAATTTTCTGACAAAAAGGATGAATTCTTGATAAAAAATATAATAGTAATAATTAGGTAATTGTTTTACCAGAGACGAATATTCAATAAAAAAAAAAGAATTTTTAACAAGAAAGTTCATTTTCAACCAAGAAAGATGACTTGTCTAACTTAAAAATGAATTTCCAACCAAAAAAAGATTATATTTTTAAATCAAAAACAGTTTAATTCAACCAAAAACGAAGAGTTTTCAACCAAATAGTTGAATTTTGAAGCCAAAAAGACGAATTGTTCAGCTGACAGTTGAAGTTTCGACAGAACGTTCATTTTCAACTAAGAAAGATACATTTTAATCAAAAAAGATGATTTTTCTACCAAAAAGATGACTTTTAATCTTTCAATCTGTAAAGATGAATTTTCAACCTGTAAACATGAATTTTCAAACAAATGTTCAAATTTTCAAACAAAAAATATTTATTAAAAAAAAACAGTTGAATATTCAAGCCAAAAAGGTAAACTGTTTACAAGGCAGATGAATTTGTTTGCTTCTAATGGTAAAATAAACAATAATGACGACTGCCAATCAAGTAGTAAAAAAATCGAGATGATTGCATATACACGGAAAAAATTTATCCGTGAATAAGTCACGAACTTGTAGCTAGGTCTCGGATACGAGATAAAAAAATGAAACATTACATCCTTATTTCTATGAGAAATATATGGATAAATTGCGAAGTTTCTTACGAACAGTTCGAATTTCCTACGAACAGTTCCTGAAAATTTGAGACTAAAATATAAAGAGGAAAAATTTTATTTGTGCGATTTAATTTATATTAATTTATAAATTCGCAACTCAGAAGATTCGAATCCTCAAAGACTGCTGACTCACCAGTTTCTAAACATAAACCAGGAGTGCGTAAACACGCGCAGCCATCGAGCCCAAACAAAATAGGTATTATAAAACTTCTAGCCACTCATCCGACGAGCTTGAAGCACACATACGAGCGCAAACAAGCACCGCCCGCCTGGGCGAGCATGTGTGCGGGCCACGTACAGGCGAAACCTACTTTCTAGTTCCCAGATTTGTCGAGCAAGCTCGTAAGTGCTCTGAGAACCTTTTCCCAATCACTCGTAATATAAGATACGACAAATGACGAATTGACAAAAAGTTTGCAGTCAAAAAATATCTACTTTATTGAACAGTTTTTGATAGAAAGCTTAGTTTTTATTTTATTCGTAAAAAAACAAAATTAGAAATAAAAAATGAAATTTCTGGACAAACGAAACAAGCTACGAAAAAAATGAGGCAAAAGTTGTTCACCCACAAAAGGGATATAAATTTATTACTTATCATTTTTTCATAGAATGCGTATTTTTGGTTTTATTCGTGAAAAATAACATTAAAAATAAACAAATTAAATGTTTAGAAAAACTAGGCAAGGTACGAAAAAAAATTATCAACATAAGTTGTACACAAAAAAAAAGATCTATAAATTTGTTATTACTCATTTTTTTATGGAACGCGCAGTTTTTGTTTTAATCGTAAAGAATAACATTAAAAATAAGAAATATTTTATTTTTTATTTATATGACAAAAGGTACGAACAAAAGTTAATAGACAAAAGTTTTTCACCCGAAAAGGATCTACAAATTTAATATAAATCATTTTTTGATCAGACGAGTAGATTTTCTTTTTTTTTTATTATTATTATACCATTAAGCCATTTCCCTTTCGGGGTAGGCGTGACTTGCTCGGTTGGAAAATAGTAGTGTGTATGGTGGGTATATACGTATAAGGTAGATAGGTATATAGGTGTTAGGTATAGATATTTCAGATTGATCTGGAATTCTCGTGTTATTTATTCAAATGACACGTTTATTCCGCAACACTGCTCCGATCCAGGTTGCTGATCAATCTCTCTAGCGATCACCCAAGGTGAAGAGCCTCACAAAATTGTTATGTGTGGCTCCCCACTTGGGCCCATTAGTATCCAAGGTCTTTGTTTCAGGCGTCATTCACTCTATTGTCACTCTGTTTACAAACTATTTGTCGCCACACTTTTCTTTCCTGGCATACTACTCTAGCTTCCTTCACGTCCATGCATTTTTTTATGCAAACCCTCGTGTTTCTATGGCTTCTTATGTGTCTTCGGCTTAGTTTCTCATTCACAGATTCTAACCATTCTTTTGGCGGTCTACCTCTGGGCATTCTGCCATTTACTTTACCTTTATACACTTGTTTCGTTAGTCGTTCATCTTTCATTCTTTCAACATGTCCGAACCATCTTAACTGATTTCTTCCCCATGTGTCAACTATTGTCTATTTGCACCACATTCTTTGAGGATTATCTCGTTTCGGACTTTGTCCATTAGTGTTTTTCCGCATATTGTGCGAAGAGGTTTGATGCCAATCGCGTTAATTTTACTCCTGTCCTTCTCTTGACATGTCCATGTCTCGCTACCGTATAGTACAGTCGGTACGGATATAGAATTATGTATGGCCATTTTAGCTTTTTTTGATATGTTTTTATTTCTGAGCATGGACCCTGCTCTACCGATAACCTGCTTACCCTTATTTATGTGCCTATCTAACTCCCCATCTATATACGTACTTGTCAACTTGTTCTAATCTCTCATCATTTACGACAATGTTGCACATTGCTTTCTTAGTTTTTCCTTCAAACACCATGATTTTTGTTTTATTTACATTAGTTTTAAGGCCCATGTTTTTCATGCTTGTATTAAGTTTATTCAACATTCTTTGCAAGTCCTCGATTGATTCTGCCATAATAATTTTGTCATCTGCGAAAGCTAACCAACGTACCTTCACTGTTTCGAGATCTACACCTTCTTCGTCGAATAGGGCCATTCTTAGACACTTATCCATAAATATGATAAATAGCCATGAGGACATACCGCATCCTTGTTTCACGCCTTGCATAATATCGAACCAGTCACTCAGTTTCCCATTTACTCTTAAACTGGCTTTACTACCTGCATATATTGATTTTATTGATTGCAGGAGCCATCCATTGACTCCGTACTCTTTAAGGACTTCCCAAAGTTTACTTCTATTTACCTTGTCAAATGCTTTTTCTAGGTCAACAAATGCACAGAAAACTTTCTTTCCTACTCTTAAGCTTTTTTCTGTGATCTGTCTTAAACTAAATATCTGATCTGTATATGATCTTCCTGGCATAAATCCACTTTGGACTTCCCATATCATTTCTTCTGTAATTTTCCTTAACTTACGAATGAGTATTTTTGAGTATATTTTACTGACGGTATTTGTAAGCTGATACCTCTGTCATTACTGCAGTTGCTTTTATCTCCCTTTCTTTTGTATATTGGTACGATAATCGCTTTTCTTCAATCGTCTGGGACTTCTCCCATCTCGATACATAAATTTATCAATTCGCACAACCTGTGAGGTATGTACTCGCCACCGTATTTAAGCATTTCAGCGCTAATACTGTCTACGCCAGCAGCCTTACCGCTTTTTAAGTTTTTAATTATATCTCTAACCTCAGTGACACAGACTTTTTCAATTGGGTTTTCTAATGCATCATGTTCTATGTCGCAGTTCTGTCACCCTATATCTACACCTCCTAATAATTCTTTAAAAGAGTCTTTTAAAGCGTCTACTATCCCGTCTATATCATATAGCATTTCACCTTTGCTGTTTCTCATGCTGACAAAATCTGTACTTTTACTTTCTTTTATCAGTTTAAATAGTAGTTTCATAATTTTTTCAAAGCTGTTTTGTATTTTCCTCTCTTCTTCTGTTCTGATTTTTTCTTTACTCTCCTTGACTAATAGTTTAATTTTCCTCTTTTTGTCTTTGTAATCATTTTCGAGTCTATTTCTCTCCTCATCGCTAAGACCTGTGATGTTTAATGTTCTCTTGTGCGCTTTTTTCTTTTCTTGCTGGGCTGCTTGAATTTCATCATTCCACCACGCATCACCAGACTTTCTTCAAACCACTGCCGTACCACACAATTCAATTGCAGTTTTAACAATGATATCCCGTAATAAAGTCCACGCGCCCTCTATATCTTTATTGCTTATAAGTGCTTCCCAAGTTGCCCTATCTATGAGTTCGCTTAACTTATTTTAAAACTCTATTCGCACTTCCGGTTTCTGTCAATTTTCAATCTTTATTCGCGTTTGTTTCGTTTTTTTTGTTCTCTTTCCTCTCCATCCCCGCCCTAAGTTTATTTTAGAGACTAAAAGGTAATGAACAGTATTGCATTCGGAACCCCTCATGACTCTTGTATCTTTGACTAGTTCTCTTAGTCTTTCATTCGCAATAACGAAGTCAATTACACTGCGTTTATTTCCTTTACACCAGGTGTACGTGTGGATCATTTTATGTCGAAACCAAGTATTGGTAATAAATAGGCCATTTTCTAAGCATAAGCTAACTAATTTTTTCTTTTTGGATCCCCAAAATTACCTAGCACCCTTTCTGTATCTGTATCCTGACGTGGGACGCCGACCCATCCGTTCAAATCTCCTAGCAGAATTATTCTTTCAACTTGATCGCAAGTACTTATTGTATCATTTAAAGTGTCCCAGAAGGCTTCTTTGACTTCCCTTGAATCGCTATCAACTGGGGCGTAGCACGCTATGATGAATAATCTTCTTATTCCTACCTTCATTCTAGCCCACAAAAATCTGGGAGATACAAAATCATGATCTTTGAGATGCTGTCTTGCTTTTTCATTCATAATTAAGCCGACCCCTTGACTACAATGTGATTCACTACCTACTCCTGACCATATTTCAAAACCGCCTTTCAACACCCCATTTTCTATGTTTCTACTTTCGCAACCCTTTTTCTTCGTCTCAGGTACACATAAAATATTTAGTTTCCTTGCATGCATAGTTTCTCGTAGTTCTCTTACTTTAAGATCATTCACTCCTCTAGCATTCTAAACACCCAGTCTCCATTCATCGCCTGAAACTCGAACTTTACGTTTACCGTGTGTATGCATTTCGTCAATCAAAGTTTCAGGCCATTCCGAGGCTACTTTATTGTTTGTATTATTCATGTTTAGATTGTACAGCCAACTATCGCCTTTATGCGCGAGATTTGTTTTGCGAGCCGAAATCGTGTCCAAGTTAAGTGATTATTCGTCGTACGGTGGAGAGTCTAGTTGTAACGTCAGTAGATAAGTAAGGCCGGTTCTGGATCAATTAGTATTAGTGCGTGTCTGTGTGAGGTAAGCCTGTGTGCGTGTGGCTGTGTGAGATTGACATCGAAACCGTTCTAGAACATTCCTTGATGACGTCACAGACAATATTGCGCAATTGTGCCAGCCAAATTCATGTAACAACAGGTTCAAGGTTATTTCTTATCTCAAGAATTTTTCGCGTAAATACTTTCAAGGTTACATTTTTGCTTTGTCCTGGAAATTTCTACTGCGTAATATAGTTATTCCAAGAAAAACAAGCATGATTTATCGCGTTTCTAACTCAAAAAGTAAGACGAAGTCTGGATACGCGTTACAAGACGGGTTCTAAGCCACGGTTTCTAAGCCACTTTTACAAGACGCGTTCTAAGCCGCGGATTCTAAGCCACGGTTTCTAAGCCGCTTTTACAAGATGCGTTCTAAGCCGCGGGTTCTAAGCCACGGTTTCTAAGCCACTTTTACAAGACGGGTTCTAAGCCACGGGTTCTAAGTCACTTTTACAAGACGGACTCTGGATATGTATTCTGGGAGGGTCCTGGTGATATCATAGAATAATATTGCACAATTCTGAATTCATGCAACAACAGGTTCAAGGTTATTTCTTATCTCAAGCATTTTTCGCGTAAATACTTTCAAGGTTATATTTTGCGTTGCAAAAAAGAATTATATCCCAAACGTGTCGATTATAATGTAGAAACTTCTAGAATTTTTAAAGATAAAGAGGAAGATACAATTAAAATTAAAATGAAAAAATATTTGAATAATATAGTTAAGAGATTGTCTAAAGGAATAAAGCATTTCTTATGGTAGGTCATATGTTCAGAATTCTTATCGCTTCATTCCGGCATCGAGTAGCGAGCGAGGACTAGAGAGATAACGTCCAGATTTGTTTTAGACGTTTTCATTTCAGAAGCAGCATTTATGCATCGGCAGTCTCAAGCTGCACACATTTCATTAGACTCTGCTTTCGTTCTCTAGAAATCAGTTCTTTTTACTGCTCGCAAAAGTTCGCTTTCTTAGTCGACACGCACAGTTTGATATTCATTCTTTTGCCATTTGCTAGGTCCAGTCAACCTCTCGATGTGTTACATGAAATAAGATACTGCAAACAATTTCGAGACTCAAGAGAGAGATAATACAGCGTGAATTTTATTCCAGGCTTTTTCACACGTGCTTCAACTTATTTATATTAAGAGTGCACTGTTCAACACTTATCGCTCCTTAACGACACTTGAAATGAGGTCACATACCTTTTTTATTTACAGATATATGCTCGTTTTTCAGCATCTTTTTCATCTCTTATTTCGAAAGGCCAGTTTTGCCTATTACACGTTGAAGATTTAGATTTATAAGAAAAATAAGCTAAATTAATATAATAGAATATTTGGAAATTTTTGCAATCATCCACTAAAGCTACTGTATAATATAGTCTATAGAAATCAAGGATGATTTATTGCTTTCCAGCTAAATAATTTAATTCTGCGGTCAAATTTTTTTCTACAATGTTGAATCGTTTTTAGAACTTTGAAATAAAAGAGGTAGATATATTTACCATCAGAAACCATAAAAACCTACCTTACCTATATTCTACAGCTGTAGTGCTTAGTTTCTAGAATATTCTTAATAACGTCATCAACTTATACTGCGAAATTTCTGGAAAGAATTTTCGTAAACAAGTTGAAGGTTATTCTAATGACACATTACATTTTGCGTTGCAAAAAATTATATTCCAAACGTGTCGATTATAATGTAGAATCTTCCAGAACTTTGTTGCATCATATGATGCAATATCTGGCAACATTGTGCAAAAGTCTCCAGCAAAATGGTAGAGGGGGTAAGCGTCTATAAAAAGAGCTATGTGCTTAGTTTCTAGAATATTCCTGATGACATCATCAAACTATACTGAGCCATTTTTCGTAAACAAGTTCAAGGTTATTTTCAATGACACATTACATTTTGCGTTGTAAAAAATTATATCCCAACGTGTTGATTATAATGTAGAATCTTCTAGAACTCAAGGATAAAGAGGAGGATAAAAAAAATTAAAATTACAAAATATTTCAAGCCAATCGAATAATATAGGTAAAAGAGTATCTAAAGGAATAAAGCATTTCTTAGGGTAAGGTCATATGCTCGGGATTCTTATTGCTTTATTCTAGTGTCGAGTAGCGAGCGAGGACTCTAGATAATGTTCAGATGTGTTTAAACGTTTTGATTTTAGAAAACATTTGATGCACTGACCGTCTAAGTCTACATTAATTTTATTAGTCCCTGTTTTCGTTCTCTAGAGATCACTTGTTTTTACTGCTCATAAAAGTTTGATTCCATAGTCAACCCACAACGTTTGATAATCATTCTTTTGCCATATGCTAGGTCCGTCAACCTCTCGACGTTTTACATTAAATAAGATACTGCAAACAATTTCGAGGCTCGAAAGAGAGATAATACAGAATGCATTTTATTCCAGGCTTACTCATATATTTGGAAAGACCAGTTTTGCCTATTACACGTTGAAAATTTAAAATAAATGTATAAAAAAACAAGCTAAATACAAAATAAATATAATCAAATATTTCAAAATTTGCAATCATCCACTAAAGCTACTGTATTAGTAGATGGGTAAAGCTGGGTTCTGAACTAAAAAGTAAGATGGAGTCTGGATACGCATTAAAAGACGGACTTTGGATCTCACTTTTGGGCCACTTTTACAAGACGGACTCTGGATATATATTCTAAGAGGGTCCTGATGACATCAAAGAATAATATTGCGCAATTATAAGAACCGAATTCATGTAAACAGCTTCAAGGTTATTTCTGATCTCAATTAAACATTTCGTGTAAATACTCTTTGTCCTTGCATTTTCTACTGAGTCATATGGTTATGAGAATAAAAAACAAGGATGATTTATTGCTTCCTTATAGATGACATATTCAACTAAAAATTCCTGTCTTTATTTAGTGTGCAAATAATTCGTGAAAAAAACATTCTGCAGTCTAGAAAGACTTCTGGAACTTTAAGATATATTATTAGAGAACATTTTACAGTTAAAGTGGTTCATGTCCGTGCTAAGTTTCTGAAATATTTTGATAACATCATCCTGAATTCCTACCTTATCAACATTGATACAAGAGAGGTACTGAACCAGGGAGACAGAACCACTTTTTCACGAAAGGGCTACTGTGCCAAATCTATGTATTTAGGTGCAAGATATTGGACCACTAATACAAGAGGGATACTGAGCCACTTTTTTACAAGAGGGTTACTGAGTCACTTTTCCAAAAGGAACGTGCATGTCTACTTTACCGACATCAAGACCATTCCACAGCTGGTCACAAAATAATATTGCGCAATTGTAAGTGCCAAATTTGTCTAAGCAGCTTTTCTAGAAAAAGTTTCAAAAAACATTCTACATGTAGTTTGATAATAATAATAATCTGAGGATATATAATAATGCATAATTATTCAATGTGTGTTCGGTTTATTGGAAGAGCTTGCTCAATTGACACTACTGAAAGACAGTTGAATTAAAGTATTTATTAAAAGAATAGTGGTTTGTTCGAGAATGGCTTTTCAGTGAAAATTGTATGATCAATGAAATAATATTCATATTTGAAAATGTTCAGGATATGAAAGGAAGATTAATAGCAGAGATGGTAATACGTATATGTATAGTGGAGAATTCTGATCCATGAATACAAATGCATATATTGCTTTCTACGAAAGAAAAAGGAGAAGGAACTCATTTTTTAAAAATATTTTACTCTTATTATATCATACGTAACAATAAAAATGATGAATATACCATAGAAAAAGTATAAATCCAACCAAGACAAAGAAGCATCCAAATAAGTGCTGGAACGAGAGCTGATATGACAATTTGGAGGAGTTAGGTGAATGTTTATACAACAGAAACGAAGTTTTTCTATTCAAACTAACATTTATGACATCATCTCATTGGTTTAAACATAAACTTCAATCGGTTTTAAATAAAGAAGAAGCTGTTTCAAGAAAGTCCACGAAACACCTTCTTATGATGAAGAAAAGAAAGGATAAATAATAATATGAGCGAAGTATGTGCAAGAGAGAACCATGTGATGTAATTTACTTATAAGCTATAGACTAAATTAATTTTTATATTCTAAAAAACCAACTCCCAATAAAGTGACAGCAAGGTATGAAGCATGTACGTGTAGGCTAGAGAGAGAGAGAGAGCTATGTATTTAAAAAAAAATGTAATTCTAAAAAAATAATTTTGTAATGTTTGCAAGATTTCAGAAGGCTTTGTGATTGAGCAACTCAAAAAATAATCATAAATCTCACAGCATGCCTCTGCAAATGAATCAAACCATATAAAATTTTTTGCATGAATCTTGAAAAATACCAACAGATTCTTAAGAGATCTTATTACATCCAGTGGATCACAGTGAGAGATTTAGAATCTTATATCGACATAGCTCAAATGTCACATAAAATATTAGCAATTAATACCTGGTAGCCCCGTAATAACTTTTTAATAATATTGATTCAACTATTTTGGGATGAAGAACATAAAATTCGAAAGCTCTTGTTAGAATTTATAAAATCAGCTATATAAATATTATAATGAACTGTGAGAAACGTTGAAATCATCTTTCGCATAATAGAGTAATCTGCTGAAAAGATTCAATTTACTTAATTGAAACATTGAAATAAAGTACCATGAATGATCAAATAAATTCAGCAACATTAAAATCTAATGCAAGAATACTGCGACTCAAACATTAAAAAATAATACAATTATCTAGTGATAACATGAACATCTACTTTCTAGAAATCTTAAATCAACATTTAGTGATATAGAAATTTAATTAAATAATACTAAAAACGCTGAATGAAGTATTGATTACATATATTAAATAAATCCATTTAAAGTGACAAGGAATTCTGGTTAAGAGAATAATGGATATATAGTTGATTCAACTGTTTCAACTTAGTAGACGAAACTTTGTTTCACCAAACAGGGAACCTGGGGTTAGCAAAGATTAGCACCATCGGATACGCTGCTTTTTCTTGTAGTTGTAATCACGATTTCCCTGTTGAATCTTGAGTTATCCTAAATCAAGTTAAATAAAGTATTAAAATGTATGTGGAAGAATAGAGGATGAGAAGGATCAGCATGATGAGGATACGATAAACAATAGAGAGTGAGGAGGATACTATAAATATTACAATTAAGTCAAGTA
>CAKNYM010030380.1:5761-16441 GCA_932195095.1 Andricus curvator
GGGTGGCATCCCCCTACGGCGGCTGCCCGGCCCGGGGTGGTTCCCCCCGACCGTGGTCGGGGACGTGACCGTCGGCAGTAGTTTGGGAATCGCTGCTGTACAGAAACATGTGTAGAGTCCTTTACAGAAAGCCATCACGAAAACTTATGTCGCTTACAGCTATAAAGTTGCCTTCCTTTTATTCCCTTGAAGATCCAACTCACTTTGGAGAGAGTCAAGTCACTAGCGAACCCTCGCGGATCAGTTCCTATGCAGGTTCATGTACAGGATCCTGAAAAAGATACTGTACATACAGGAACCTCAGAGGATCCTGCACATGATCCTGTACACGAACCTGTACAGGTAATCTTGACGGTTCCTGTGCAGAAATGTGGCGAAGGAAACTGTACATCGTCCTGCAAAGGAACGTGCACCGACAAAGAAACCTTTGAATGATCCTGCACAGGTTGCTTTGCGAAGTAAATTGAGGCGCGAGTTCCTGTACAGAAACATGTATAGGGTCCTTTACAGGAAGCCATCGTGAAAACTTATGTCGCTTACAGCTATAAAGTTGCCTTCCTTTTATTCTCTTGAAGATCCAACTCACTATCGAGAGAGTCAAGTCACTAGCGAACCCTCGCGGATCAGTTCCTATGCAGGTTCACGTACAGGATCCTGAAAAAGATCCTGTACATACAGGAACCTCGGAAGATCCTGCACATGATCCTGTACACGAACCTGCACAGGTAATCTTGACGGTTCCTGTGCAGAAATTTGGCGAAGGAAACTGTACATGATCCTGCAAAGGAGCCTGTATGCAAGCTAACCTTTGAATGATCATGTGCAGGTTCCTTCACATAGTGAATTGAGGTGAGGGTTCATGTGCAGGTACCGTCAAGATTGCCTGTACAGGTTCATGTGCAGGTTCGTGTACAGGATCATGTGCAGGATCCTCCGAGGTTCCTGTAGAGGAATTTCAGCTGGGTAGCGGAGTATGTATTGGAATACAAACAACAGAATGCCATTTTTCTGCACAGTTCACAAGAAACGGCAATCTATTGTTTGTATTCGAATCCTTAGTGTTAATACGTAACGATGGGACAGCGCCCTAATTTCATTAAGGTTCGAAATCTTCAAAAATCTACATTTTATTTTAAATTTTTGGAAAAAAAACACCTGAACATTCGAAATATCTTTTAAGATGATTTGATTTTTTCCTAATTTTTTGTTGTTGCTTGTTTTATTGAAAATTATCCTTTAATATTGTTTGATCGAAAATTGTAAAAATGCTTATTCATTTTTATTGGCAACCTCACAAAACTAGTATCACGCAAAATTTCGTAATGCGGAAATTTTATAACTATTTGCATGGTTAATCTCCAGGAAAAATGCTCAAAAAAATAACAGTAACCTCGTTTTTGTTTACAAGGAAATTAAATTTAATACTTTCTACATTAGACTTATATTGCTGTCAAATCATCTAAATCATGCAAGCGCATGAAATGGAAAATTTCGAAACTTTTGAAGGAGAGATAGACATCGGAATGTAACAAATATTCTCCTTCCACCCAATTTTTCAATTGTTTCTAGAATATTTCTTGCTGAATAATGAGATTACGATCGGTATGTATATATATGTGGGCTAGGATTCTTCTCAAAATTCATCAGTTACTCCGCGATTGAAAAAGAGTCAGTTTTTCTCATTTGGCAAGATGAACTTCTTCCTTGTTGCTCTGCTTTTTGTCTCTGTGGTCTTGTATGGTAAGTATATTAGCATAACACAAGTTATACACAAGTCATTCTTCTGAAAGCAATCCATCAAATTTTTGTTTATATTTGATCATATATTCCGTTAAAAATTCATCATTTACACACACCACACCCACATCGTGGGTGTGGTGAGCCCACACTTGTAGTTATTTACTACAAGAAACTATCCACCTAGAAACACTACCCGAATCAGGTAGTGTCACGCCTACCCTGAAAGGGAAATGGCTTAATGGTATACATTTAAATTGAAAAGTCATTTCTTTGATTTAAAATTTATCTATTTTATTGAAAATTATTTTTTTAACTGGAAATGTAACTGTTCCCTTTTTGGTCGAAAATTCATTGTTGTTATTTGAAAATTCATGTATTTTTTGATAATTGGTATTTTTACTAGAAAATTAATCTTCTTGGTTGAAAATAGTTATATCCAAATATTCAAACAAACAAAATTAAAATTTTCTCTTTTATCAATAATGTCTGGGAATATTCAGAAGTAAAATTACTTGTTTGAAAATGTTGATTTACTAATTTGATGGTGCAGAAAAGTCGTAAATGTTATCATCACATAAATAGGTAAAAATGGATGTCATTTTTGAGTTTTGAGTACCGCACATACTACACTATAATATGGTATCCATATCATAAACTGACATCGATTTTGACCTATCACTTACGGTTTACGCGATGTTTATTAATCATAATAACAATAACGTTAATTTATGTTTGGAACGTTCCGCTGGAACGTTCCGAAAGTTCCTGCGGAACGTTCCGGGAACGTTCCAGGAACGTTCCGTGCTATTAGAGTAAGTAATAAAATCAATACAAAAAATTTGTAACGATTTTATTGTTTAATCAGAAAGATTTTTAAAAATAAAATCAAAATACACTTATGGTGAAAAATAATTCTTTTCAAAGTTATAAAAAGAAATTAAGTTTCGTCCCATGCAATTGGTATGGATCATGATTGGTATTATTGCTTGGCCCTCGGCGTGCAGACGACAGATGAAATACCTCATTGTCGCCAGAGACTTGTAGTAAATTCACCGTGGCGACTCAAAGATTTCTCCGGCAGGCTCCGCTAGAAGGCAGTACCTTACTGCTGTAACCTTCTGCCCTTTATCGGAGTCCGCAGTTACCTTCGACCTGCAACGTTTCTAACCCCCAGTTTTTTCTGTGAATTTATAAAGATTGAAATTGAATTTTTTTGTTTTCTTACATAATTAGGTGTACACGCTATGAGTCACATATGGGGAAATACAGATAAAAAGCCAGAAGGTCCACTACCTAAATTTAAACCATCTAATAACCCATCCAATAAAAACGCAGTACGGTACGTGCTGGCAAATCCGCATCCAGCTCATCCACTTCCAACTCCAGAATATGCTGCGCAGTATATTGCGCGAGATAAATATGCACCAAATTACAACACTCCAGTTCCACCTCATATACTACTACAAGAACAACCACTATTTTCCCGCCAACAATCCCAGGTGTCGACTGCACTTCCACTACCTCCTGGAAGGTACCACCCGTACACCAGGCAGAACCACAACGCAGATACGTAAAGAGTTAAGAAACAATTTGGAAAATACATAAACAAAAAGTAAATATTTATCTTTCCTTCCTGCGGTAAACATATGTAAACTGCAGTAAGGTTGTATCCAATAAAATTTAAAAATATATATGGCGTACGTGTACATTTTTGTCGAGTGTGTTAAGGCCTTTTTGTACCTTTGCTTGCCGACAGTGGCAGGCAGCCTGCCTGCAGAAAGTCCATAATAGTGAAAGAGACGGGCCATTCTGATCGTGTTCTATGTGTTTCACTCTTGTGCACTTTCTGCAAGCAGGTTGCCTGCCACTACCGCCAAGAAGAGGTAAGCGGGGCGCACACAAATTTCCACAGTGAATAGCCACAACGCACAAGCGAACACGCTTCAACGCACACGGATCCGCATAGCTGCTCCTATGCACGAGGCTTTAGCGGGCTAGCGTCAGGTGAACACTGTGTTTTTCACGGACAATTAATCTAATATTTATAAAAGTAAGTGATTTTATGTGAAATAACTTCGTCTGTCTTTAATTATGCAACAGTATTGACTCAAGACTCTTGCAGTATTTAAATTGATATAAAAGGAGAATATTCATAAACTCTCTAATATACACTGTAAAAAAAGTTGGTGTAATTTTACATCGTACCACGATGGAAATTATTTGATCTACGTGCGACGATGTAAGTTTACACACTTTTGTAAAAAAAAATGCAGGACGTAAATTGTCAGGGACCACATTTCAATTTTGAGGTTATGTTCGTGAGGTTATAAATTTTTAAACACTGTATCAGGATAAATAAAGCGCATATTACTTTTCTTAGGTATCGTTTTGAATAAAAAAGACATATTTTGTTTATTCACATAGAACTCATCACTATTACAGCAATATTAGAGGCTCTGAGACGTAATTTTATGATAAAGTCGAAAGCGCCATGTCTTTCTGTCAGTTTGTCGATTTATGTCCTGTTTGTAATTTCTCAGGATGCCAAGACGTAACAATACTACCCGTGTGTGAAATTATGCTAGATACTGCAACTTTACCAAAAAAAGTGTTAATTTATAAGCATATTTAAATTTATTCACTAACGTAAATTGACTACGTGCCACGCTGATCAAATAATTTCCATCGTCAGACATAGAAAATTTACATCGGACAGTTATTTCATACTGTTCCATGGGGTGAAGTTGGAGTAGATCGTGAATTTCGGACCGACATTGGTATATTTACTAGGTTATACATTGTAATTTAAAATACACTGCTCGTGAAATTACAATCTAATTGTAAATAGCACAAAAGATTTTTTTACAGTGTATCTTTTATAACATTATTTATAGGAAGTCCACCACCCCTGGCGGACCGAACGAACGGAGCGGATACGCTACAGCGTATCCTCTCCGTATCATGCAAGAAAAACTCATTAAAAAAGGAAGATGAACATCTCACTTGTTGAAATTCGGATTCTGCGTGAAATTTTGCGTTAAAAGGTCATAGAGTAATCGCAATAGTTTTTCTTGCAACATTGAAAACTTTAAAAAAATATAATACCTATCGATAACGTGGGCTGAAGGTGACTTCAAACGCATCGTCGACGCATAACGCCTATTTACTGCTACTGAAGGACGATGCGTTTGAAGTCGCCTTCAGCGCACGTCATCGATAAGTATTATATTTTTTTAAAGTTTTTAATGTTGCAAGAAAAACTATTGCGATTACTCTGTGACCTTTTAACTCAAAATTTAACGTAGAATCCGAATTTCAACAAGTGAAATGTTAATCTTTCTTTTGTAATGAGTTTTTCTTGCATGATACGGAGAGGATACGATGTGGATACTATAAGGATACGCTGTAGCGTATCCGTTCCGTTGGTTCTGTCCGCCAGGACAATACTTTTTATCTTCAATTTATCATAACTTTCACTTTTAAAACTAGAAAACACTTTCAAAACAAACAATGCGACGCGCGACACTTTCAAAACAAATGACGCGACAGGCGAGAAATTCGAAGTTGGAAAATTGAAAATCGTCTGCTACAAGCGGCTGCAGATTACACAAGACAGCTGCAGATTGCATGAAAGTTCAACGTTCCGAACTTTTCGACGCCTTCTGCGCCATGTTGTGCGAAAATCACAGCGATTAAAATGGAGCCCTGTGATTGGTTGAGAACCTTGTGCGCTGTGCAAATGTGTGTGCGCCCCGCTGTATGTGGCGTTTACGACAATTGGCTCTGAGCTCGAAGGGGAGCTCAACCTCTTTTTAGTATGTAATCTGACGGCCACGCAATCTCATAAATTTCATTGGTTGAGCACCCCATAGAGCTCAGAGCGAATTGTCATAAATGCCAATGAAAAGACCTTTAGGGTGCCTTTTCGTGGAGACAAATGGCGTTTACGACAATTCGCTCTGAGTTCAAAGGGAAGCTCAACGTCTTTGTAGAATATAATCTGACGGCCATGCAGTCCCATAACTTTCGTTGGTTGAGCTCCCCTTCGAGCTCAGAGCGAATTGTCGTAAACGCCAAAAGATAACGCTTTCACTTATCGGCTTCTGGCATTGGAAAAAAACATTTTTTTTAATAATTTGGAAAAAAATTATTTTTCACCGTAAGTGTATTTAGAAATAATAAACGCGATAATCTTTTTGTAACGATTTCATTAACCATTTTAACGGCTTTTGATGAATAAATAATAATATCTAAATACACTTATCGTGAAAAATCATTTTTTTCCAAGTTATTAAAAAAATAAAGTATCGTCCCATGCAATTTGTATTATTGCTTGACCCTCGGCGTATAGACATCTTGCCAACTGACGTCACAACTTGAAATACCTCATTCTTACATCAGGGATGGTATGTGACGCGACAGTCGAGGTTTTCTACGTACAGTACGTATTTTACGTTGTGTAGAAAATCATGTATTATGCATAGAAAAAGTAAATTCAAATTCAAAAAACAAAATCCCAAATTTAAAGTTTTCTACATATAACGGGTAAATTACATGTATAAAACCAAAGTAGTTAAATTTTTTAACCAGAGAAATGAATATATTAACCAAAATAAATGAATTTGCAAACAAGGAGAATAATTTTCTAAAAAGAGGGTCAATTTTCAAACACACGTTTAATTTTTAACTAAAAAGATCAATTTCCAAGAAACGAAAAACGATTTTTTTTAAATCAGTTAAGTTATCAACCGAAAAATGATTTTTCAACCATAAAGATTAATTGTTAAAATTCACGGAATTTGTTGTGCTATCTGGGATGGTTATTTTTAAACTAAAAGAGGCGAATTTTTAACCAAAAATGGCCAAGTTAAATTTTCAGTTAATCAATTTTTAACGAAAAAAACTGATTTTCACCAAAATAGTTTATTTTAAGCCATAGAAATGAATCTTCAACAAACAACGTAAAATGTCAAAGTTGATATTTCAACTAGAAAATATTTTGAATTAAAAGCCGTTGAATTCAACCGAAACGAAAGAATTTTCAACAAATCATGTAATTTTTCAAATAAAAAGGATCAGTTTTTAACCAAAAATAAAACAAATAAAAGACAAATTTTCAACAAAACAGTTGAATTTTCAACCAAACAGAAGAAACTACATTTGATAAAATTTTAATGAAAAACATAAAAAAAAACATACGATTGTTAAATGTTTTCTCTTCAAACTGAATGACTGAGGGCCGGTTCCACCAAACTCGGTTAATTCAGTGGTTAACTGACCGCGGGTTAAAGTTAACGCCATAGTTAAGCTTGGGTTATCCTGTTGTGCGTTCCACCACATTTTTCGTGGGCGCGGTTAGCTAACCAGATAGTCGTTTCGAAGTAACTCCTATTTTACTTTAAATCATTCGTGTGATTGGCTACCCGTCGGTCGAATGGGAAGCAAAGCAATATGTCCGTGCGCGCCAAATCCAGGTAAGGTTCACGCCACGCTCGTGTCTACACTAACCTAAAAAAAGTGAATGTTGGTGTATGTTTTGTTCGTGATATATTAATATATCACATATAAATTCAAAAACATCTTTTTCGACTTCGTCATCAGACGATCTCGGAACTTCTTCCA
Source organism: Andricus curvator (assembly GCA_932195095.1). Taxonomy (NCBI): domain Eukaryota; kingdom Metazoa; phylum Arthropoda; class Insecta; order Hymenoptera; family Cynipidae; genus Andricus; species Andricus curvator. The sequence continues at coordinate 13,124 of CAKNYM010030380.1, forward strand.
AAAACTCCATATTTCACAACGACAATGCAGTTTTTAGGTTAGAGGGCGATTAAGTCGCCTTAACCGATCAATTTTGACCGGTTAGATTTAACTGTGGTTAACGCGAGTTAACTGGCCGCTAAAAATTGGTGGAACGCGTAACTAGGTTTAACGGAGGATTAACGTTTTATTCGAGGTTGGTGGAACCGACCCTGACACTTTGACTCTATTTTGCCGAGCAGATCGCGCACTCTGGTGAGTATTTTCACTTCAAACACCAGCTAACTTCACTTCATTGAGTACCGAGGGGAAACAATGTACCAAATTCATGGGACAAAGCTTTATTTTTGTAATAACTTTGTAATGAATAAAAGATATTATTATTTTATTATTTCATTAAATAGTTCTTAAAAAATAAAAACTATTTTTCAAATACTTATATATAGAACAAATTAGTTTTTATGAAGATATTAGCAAAATAGGGCGAAAATGAACCGAATCCCATGCATTTGGTCCCTGGTTCTCCCCCTCAGCACTCAACGAAGTGAAGTTAGCTGACGATGAAGTGAAAATGCCTAGTACGAAAGATATTATTCTAGATACGGCATCTCACTAGCCAGTCTATAATAAGTTCCAAAAACTAAAAAAATGCCATTGGTTAAAAAGAGACATAGTTATCTCCATCTCTTTTCCATCAGTATCATTTCTTTAGTTCTTGGAACTTATTATAGGTTCACTAGTGAGGTGCCTCATCCAAAGATATTTTAATTCTAGATGCGGCACCTCACTAGCGAACCTATAAGAAGTTCCAAGAACTAAAAAATGCCACTAGTGAAAAAGAGATGGAGATAACTATATCTCTTTTTAACCCATCGACATATAGAAATGGACCGATAACGCTGTGGGAAGAACTGAAATGGGCTTTAGGGAGAGAGAAAACATTCAAGAGGTAGACCTGCCTCTTTCTAGATAAAGCTGATTGGTCAAGAGCATTGCGTTGCCGACGTGAGTGATAAAAATCACTAACCGCGCGAACTGGTCGAGGTTCAAAATAAATGATTAACACTGCACAAAATTATTTAGAGAACAAATCAACTTTTTTGATTTAATTTAATTTCAGATTAATGTTTAAACATTTTCACAAAGATTCCATGTTTAATTTCTCATGGAATAGGATTCATCCGGGTTTGACATTTTAATAGTTTTATTTAACTGAATCATTTTTAATTAAATAGTTTTTATTCGAACTTGACTTAAGTATTAACTTGACAAAAGCCGACCACGGCGAACCGCACCGAATTACCAGAGTGAGTTATGTTTTGTGGTCTAGAATTTCATTCGACAGTTTTATAAAAATATTCTAAGTCCAATTCAAGTACAATAACTCAGAGACGCGAGTGTCGCAGGTTTAATGTTGGAAAGAATGCGGCGAGATACAATTATCTGACGTATTCGATGCTCTGCACATATATTTATAATCTCGGTTTTGGTACCAAAAAAGGTGGGAATAGTCCTTCTAGCCAATAGAATTGCTGACATCATATAATTTAATGTTTAATTAGCCAATCTCGTTAAGCATCGCCCATGCATTTCAAGCTAAAAAAATGGGATTCTGATTCTCGGAAATGCATTTTTACGATTCTTGTCGATTGACATTTTTCTGTCAAATCGCGTTATAGAACGAGTCTGAAGGGCGCCTTGTCGCTTCAACCCTTTATGTGAGTCATAATTTATCTATGCTCGCGGTCGAGATCACACGTGTGGCAGTCGGAGATCGCGCGTGTCAAACTTGACTTCGATCTATATATCTATATATAGTGATCTATCCGAGAGTACATAGCTATTTCAACTGTTAACTTTTAATTCCTTACTTCAATCTATTAGGAGATTTTTATTCGAGGTACAGAGAGGAGGCGATACCACTTTGAAAACACCAGTTCTCGTAAGATCACTGAAGTTAAGCATTGTTGGGCGCGGTTAGTACTTGGATGGGTGACCGTTCAGGAATACTGCGTTGCTGTTGGCCCGTTGTGGGTGTGGTGGGCCCACATTGGTAGTAAATATCCACCTAGAAACACTACCCGAATCGGGTAGTGAGGCAATGAACTTTCGAGTTCGAACTGCTAGTCAATGTATGTATGTATGTACAGAGAGGAGTTGTCATGTAATTTCTTATCGTCAATAATTATTAATAATTATTCTGTCTAATTATAGAGTTTTATTTCAATAAATCAATTTACTGAATTTCTGTTTCATTTGAATTATTTCAAATCTTTACCGCTCTTAAAATTACCAGAAAATTACTAGCTAGTAAGTATTCAGTAATAGGGTTCTAGCGCCCTGGCAATCTAGTTCTAAAACCAATATCTTTACTAAAACAGCGCCCAGTGTTTAGGCACTGGTGAAAAAGTTGCGCATGCGCATTTTCGAGATGAGGTACTTTAAACACTGGTATTGGTACCTTCTTGAAATAAATTTAGATCCAACTGAAACAAATGTTTTAATGATTTTAATTTTTTTTTTTTGGGGTTATTGTTTCCCCCCCCCCCCCCCCCCGGCAAAAGAACATAAACGCCATCATTTTTTTCAAATAATTTTTTTTCAAAAAAATTTTTTTGTTTCCAAATTTTTTTTTTCAAAAATTTTTGTTCACAAAATTTTTTTTCAAACATTTTTTGTCACAAAATTTTGTTTCAAAAATTTTTGTTCACAAAATTTTTTTTTCAAACATTATAAAAAAATTTTTTTTTCATCTTTTTTTTAAAGTTTTTTTTTCAACAAAATTTCTTTACTCCACTCTATGCAATATAAAATTAGTATTTTTCGTTACCTCATCCTAACAACTTTTTCGGACGGGCGTTGCAAAAAATAGCGTGTGATACACGTGCGCATAGGTGATTGGTAACTCGTACACAATCACCTATTTTGCGCACTTGTATCACAAATAACTATTTTTAAACTTTTCTACCCTTTCAGTTTTGTATTCTCAGCAAAAAAAACTCATCTCTTTGTGTTCTCAGCAGTGAAATCAAATTATTATTATATCTATGACTGCGAATGTTTATTTTGCAATAAAAAATGTATTTTCATGCATTTTCTAATCATCCTTTGTTTAAAACAATTAATTTGCATATTTTAAACATTTTAAATAAGCGCGCGCTATGCAGCCAATGAGAAATTGGGCGCGACGCGCGCGCAGTGCGGTTGGGGAGCAAGATTGGGAACACTGCCTTATAATATCCTTGCCGCATCTAGGATTAAAATATCTTTGCTAGCACTTCGGTAATGTACGTACCAGCTCCCTGGCACTCAAAGCTGAAAATGGGCACACATTTGACT